>JALIZF010001261.1:0-208695 GCA_029948255.1 Telmatactis stephensoni | reverse complement strand
TAAGTTAAAAACAAAATGGTCTGATCGCAAGACGATTTCAATAGTCTACCCAAAGATAAAACAAGGAAATTGAGTTACGAGTCATCCAACGAAAGGCTGGGTCCGCTGTTCTGAAAAGAACAAAAGGTAGTAAAACGAAAGATCAAGTTCTTTACACCAAAGCTGGTATATTTCAGGCTATTTAAAACCAGCATGCGAGATCTCGACATAGATTGACTTTGAATATGAGTGACTGTGAAATAATCACAGAATAGATAAGATTTGACCCTGATGGACATGAGAATTACAAGGCATTTAAACATATGGTCAAGACCTTGATGATAGCTTTTTGGTCCAGATAGTATAGATACATATGCTATAGGCACAGTTTAGATCCTATAGAATAGGCCTTCCGGCACACGAGCGGTTAAACAGTTTATTAACCTGATGGCTTTTGGTGTATGGACTGGAATTATCTTTGAGATCTAAAAAGAAGGCTTCCTCAAATGTTTAATCATCGATAATAGCGGTAATTAGGCCTGAAAAATGCTCTGTAAAAGTGCTTTGAATAGAGTGAGAACTACGTCTAATTACAACATATCAAAACACAGAAATTACCAACTAAGCATCAGAAAAAAAGAAATTTGAGGGTTTTGTTTGCTCATATAAGATTCGTGACGAGGGATAACTTTTAGAATAATAAGACTATTCAGATTAATTCAACAAAACCTTCACAATTTGATATGTTCTACACATTGAAACCCTTTTCACGAAGAACGTGCTTTGAATGATATTCACTCAAGAATAATACTAAAAAAATGTTCTCAACTCCTTTCTTGTACATGTAGCTTATGGCCGCAGGTTACTAGCTAGTCGTGTAAAACTAGTAACTCAAGAGAACTCCTGAGGAGAGTGAAACTTAATCCAACAGATTCTTTACAGAAGCCCTAGACATCTAATGGAGTGATCACGGATTTTGTGAAGCCAGTGAATTGAGTCAAATCGAGTTGAAAGAATACGCTATTGATAGACAAAACAGTCCTAATTGGCGAAACGTCGAAGTTAACTCGTATTAGAAGCCAGACCGACTGTTTAAGCATTGGCTCACACTTCTAAGAAACTTGCTTTTCAATAACTTTCGTTTGTTAATAAGCTAGCTCTTTGAGTTTTCAATGCTTTACTTAATTCGTCGCCTCCAAAAAGTGGGATAAAATGTCATTATCGAGAAATGTTTAAATGCCAATTATCCACATTTCTGTTGGATGACATATGTTTTTGCAGGCGTTTTTTCTTTAGTTGATGGCTGAATTGACCTTACAATGAATTGCTTTCGAGCAGTACTCGGTGATAATACAACTTGAGAAATAATGGAAAGCAAAGCTCAAAGACTGACCAAAATTAGCTGTAGCTATCAATAAAACCTGCAATTCTCATTTCTTCCCAGGGGACGTTCAAATTCAATACATTTTAGAGCTAATTTGAAAGTCTTTTGTGAAGCTTTTAAAACTTAAAATTTGTCCACTACAGAAAACCTTGCGAGGAATATCGCTTGAGCTCTTTTCAGGCATTTTAAAATTCACTTCAAACTTTGCAAAATCAACAACAAAAACGAGCAAATTGGCTTCTCTCCGCTTTTAACATAAAAACAGTAACATTAGAATTTGTCTTAAATATCTATTAGTGTTAGAATATATAATTTATTTTGAGTTTTTGTTTTGCATAGAAAAGGGGTTTGAACTATTACAGTGTAATTCAACTATTCAATCAACATGCCGTTCAACAAATGACAGCTGCAAAGCAGAATTTTTTAACTTAAAAAATCTTTTGTAAACCACACATTAAATCTATTTTCATAGAAATAAAACATTTTTACTCAAAAAATATGGGTCACATTTTCTTTGTTCATATAGTGAATTTTCTTTCGTCGTAAGTTTGAGTCGCAAATACAATTTCTTTCCCAGCCGGTAAGTGGTTACAAACTGACTGAACTATAGAAGATAGTTTAAGATCGGTAATATTAAACTGGTCAAAACTTTTTTCATGGAAATGACAGCAAAAGGTTTCAAAAACAGAATGAAACCAACCCCAACACTTCTTTCTTTCTGGAATCTTTAGGAGAAAAGCGATAGTAGTTAATTAAAGTTGAGAATGTTCATGCCAAAAAATTGCTAATATCTTCCACCATCTAATTTTATTCTTTTTCATTTGTCTTTCTCGAAAAATGGACGAATGTGGGCTCCATTTCTTTATAGATGCTATAGTCTTTTACCTCTTTTTATTCTAAAAACAAAACCATCGTATAAAAATGGCTACCTTGGTTTCAATTGATGTACACTTGCCTCAGTGTTTGTGGGCACATCTTTACACTCACTTATCTTGACAGGGGAACAAGCTCAAACTTGAATTGAAAGTGGTTTGTAGAAAGGTACTACAAGAAATTGAAAATCTTCTCCATACGGAACCTTTTTTCATTTTGAATCCTGCGAAAATGATTTTTTTGGAAATTTTACTCAGGGCAAAGTCGACGGAAGCATTTGAAAGGCTTTTTGGAAATATGCTGCCAACTCAAACAAGTTGTAACGTATGAGTCAATATTTTTAAACTTTCATAGATACACGAATTACAAGACTAAATTGATCTAAAACTTCAACAAAGCTTAAAAATGACTCAGTAGCTTTCCTTCATCTCTGTACTTTTATTTTAACAATATTTATCTTTCATTAATAATTCCTAGTCCAAGAAAACTTCAGTTTTGAGTTTAAAATACTATCTAGGCTATCTTTGACCGTTTTTACATTCTATATTCAATATGTACTGTCTCTATTCAAGCAACTTGATTGATAACAAATATATAGCCTTGCTACTTGTTCAGGTCTCTGTTTGTTTAATATATAGTCCTTCCAGTTGATTGTTTGTATATCTATATTAAAGTTTATAGGCTAGAATTTTCGTGTGTATATGCGTGTCGTCTCAAATCCACTTTACGATAAAAAGAACGTTTGCAAGTCGGGCACGAAAACGGCTTGAAACCACTGTGTTTTCTGCTGTGAGTTATTAAATTGGATGATTGGCTGAATGCTTTGCCACACTCCAAACATTTATGGGGTTTTTCGCCTGTATGAATGTACGTATGTTTTTTCATGTCGGATTTTTGATGGAATCTTTTAGGGCAGAACTGGCAAGGAAACGGTCGCGTATCTGAATGGATCAACATATGAGTTGATAACGTCGAGGAACGTTTGAATGTTTTTCCGCACTCTTTACATTCAAAAGTCTTTTCGTTGGTATGAATGTTCTGATGTTGTTCGAGACTAACTGAATGACCGAAAGTCTTCCCACAAATTGTGCATTCGAATGGTCTTCGTCCTGAATGCGAGCGCCGTACATGGACCTCTAGCCCGTGTGGCGTACTGAAAACCTTTTTGCAGCTCATGCATTCGAAGGGCTCTCGATAACAAAGAGGATCTCTTTTCTTGCTTTCAACAGGCGATGGCGAGAGAAGTGCTGGCCTTCTGGGGGCGGGGCATGTTAGAGGGTTTCGACTACGGTCACTTTCACGCAATGTCATCGAAGCTGTTGACAATCTGTTCATGAATGAAGATGGAGTCCACCGAGGATACGGTATAGGGATGTCAGTAATACCCGATGAGAAGCAGACTTGATTGTGGAAGCGGCTGTAAGGCGAAAGTATATAAGGATTGTAAGTCTCCTGGACCAAGTGCTGGGGATACAACGGCGAACCTGAAACATAAATCATACCGAAACTTAGTTTTTCATGAGCTAATTTGTGAAATAAAGAGACGCGCGCTGTAGTAAAATGCTTTATTTTTCTAAGGGACACGTTATGATTAAGTATTGATGATCTGGTCATTCAGTCTCGTAGATTTGTTTTAATGACACACACACGTCAAGATTGCTCACTCAAATTCCCGGCTCCTCTAACCTTTCAGTTCTCGCTTCAAGAATTTTTCAGTATTTTAATTTTAATTCCAAAGCAATTGGCGTCGTTTGCAAACGTTTACGATTGTTAGAAATGCTGCAGGATTCCGACTTCTTGTTGTCTGAGTACGGGAATCAAAAGTGAGAGCGCTTGGATCTTCTCCGTCAATTCACAAATTCCGTCCGTGTAGTCAACAAAACACACAAGCTCAATTTAGTTTCACAATAGCTATGCTAAAACAGCCTTAATCAGTGCCACACACAAATCATTGTGAAGACTGTTCTTAATCAGTGAGAGCCGAGTAAAACTTAGTGAACCCTTTGTGCCATTGTTCTGCTTTCTTGGAGTGCAATTATGTCTTATTTACACTTGGCCAAACTTAGATTTTAATATTTAAAAACTGCATGAGAACTTTGAAGGACGAAATCATGATATCCAAGATTTTTCAAATAATCTAAGTATAACTTCAAATAAGTCGAATGTTTTAGAGGACAAGAATTTAGTTTTAAGCGTGCATCTATGTTCAATCTGGTATTTTCCTGATTATTTGCCAATACTGTATACTCGAAGTTTTGATTTACGCTGCGAATTTCAAAACAATTTTCTGGACGCCTTTAATTTAACTTAGAATACAAAAATAATCAGAATTTTTATAGTATCAAAATAAACCTAAATTATACCAGACTCGAATACGCTCAAAATCTTCATCAGGTGGCAAAATTTTTCTCCATCTTATCGAACTCTCATATGGCAATTAGTTAACGTATTCAGACGAAGGTACAAAGTGTTATATTTTTTACAGTTTGATTACTAAGTCATTTCCAAGATTTTCCGCTTTATGGTTGCAATGCCACCAAAGTATTTCGCGCGAATTGACTATATAATGTACAAAAATTAATGCAGAAAATATTTACCATGGGAGTGAAGACGAGAATCTAAATCACTGGCAGCATGTTGAAATCTCCAAATATTTTGAGCATTTACGACAGATTTCTTGGCGGGATTGTCCGGCCGTGTAAGATTAGCAATATCGAATGGCCGATTTGAGGGTTTCTCCTCAGAGGATTTATGAAGCTTGATTTCGTCGTGGTCTTCAGTCGTTTTGGAATCTGTTTCAAAAATAAAGTATAAAAAAAAAACAAATAATCAGAGATTAAGTTATGTTATCTACAGAAATGTCAAAATTTTGCCATTTTATCTCTAATAATGATATAAGTTTAACGTCTCCATCGAGTCCATCAGCAACACCATTATAGAACACTTGGAAAAATTTGCCTTTGTGCGCCAAAAAATCACAAGTCATGATTTTTGAATGGTCTGACTCCACGACTTAGATTTCCATTGTAGAAAGAACCTTTGAGTACAAGACTTGTGGAAGTATTTGTTTTACAGTGAATGAAAAAATAAATACACCAAAGCGGTTGGGAGATATTGCAAACTGAAATCGGCTGAAATGAGGACAACACGGAATAAACTCCTTAAAAGAGCAACGCGATGGTACAATCTCTTACCCGGTGAATTTTCCGGTAAATCGGGTTTGGATTGGAGAGGTAGCTCCTTGATTTGCCCTTCTAGCACTCTCTTTTTCACTAGAAATGACCTCGGCATGTTCGGGTGTGTTGGGTAACCACGAATTCTTACTCCCTCAAATCTGAGTCGTGCGCTAAGAATGAGGCCGCACGGGACTGCCGTTTTGTTATAAAAGCATTTTCGTATGCCAAACCTTTTAAATCTACACGAAACAAAACCAAACCCTTGACAGCTGTCCCAGGTGGATGCCATAGCAACGAAACAAGCTGGTTAGCTCACGCGCATGCGCAGATGCCTCTAGTTTCCAGGTGTATTCAAGTCCAACTTGATTTAAAGTTGATGTAACGGATGCTATTGGTCGGTTGTTCTGCAGCCTTTTGTCAGATTTGGTCTTAAGCTAGGTTAACGATAATTTGTGTGTGAGTTATTGTGTTGAGTTTCAATGATGTGTTTTGGACCACTGACAGAGTTATTTTTAAATAGCATGACAGAATCCCTACAGTCAATGATACTCAAAAGACAAGCCCGCAAAAGACATAAAATTCAATTGATGTCACACGCTGGCCTGAGAGACTAGCAAACTGAATCACCACTGAAAAAACCTTATGAATCCGGTTTTGAAGCGTCAAATACCTTTACCCGTGAAGTCGATTAAAACCTTTAAAAGGTTTTCTGGTGTTGTAAGGGGAAGTTGCACGCTAGTATACCCTAAGTTGTAAATCATTAATGGAACTAAATGGGTGTCAATGGAGGCACTGTGGGAATATGCACCTTGACTATGTGATCACAACAACTACTTAGCTTTATACCAATAAGCAAGCTTAAAATAACTTTTTAGGGTCAATTTGCTTGAACTCAAGGTAAAATGTCTAGCTAATTAGCCAGAATCGGTATCGTGTAAATTTACTTGGTGATCAAAGGAAGCTAAGATCGATGACTTTTCTCGGTGAAACAGGTGGAAAAAATGACCTGAAGCATGATTGATAGATGGCTCTTGGAGTGCGCGTGGTAAAAATCAAATTTGATGTTCTCTTTTGAATGTCGTTCAATGGGCTTCAAAGGAGAAAACCCGTGCTTTATTCAGTCGAAACCTGAACACACCCAAATGCCTCAAGAATTTTGACAGTCCAAAATTAGATCATTGTACGCTAATCAATGCCAAATTTATTCCTATTTCATTATAATAAGTTAAACTCTGGCCCTCGGACCAATTTTACATATCTTTAAGCTTTGCGACACTCATAAAAGAGCAAAAAAATGGTCAATTCTTGGGGTTACGGCCTTGATTTTCAATCTGATAGCAAAGCTAGCTATCACAGTTAGCTTTCGTCCTTGAATTATTGGCGCTATCGTCCCGCAGATCTTCTATAGATTTATCAGAGCGTTTGAATTCACTAATGATTCCCAGTTTGAAACCTTAACCAAAAACATTGGGAAAAACAATTGTTCAACGCGTCTTAGTTTTTCAATAATAATGATAAATTTACTGAATTAAATAGCTAAACATACGATAAAAGGTTGTTAATAATCTCATTTATTTTAGGAAAAAGTCTAGAATGGTCTGAGAACCTAACAGAAGTCTAATGTTTTGTTATCTTCAGCGATAAAACTGTGAAGCACGAATTAACTGTTCCATGCAACTCATGAAATTAACATCGAGTGTACCCGCTTTCTTCAACTAGAACTAACCGAGGTCTTTTGTTCGATTTTATTAAAACTAATTTATCCCAGTATGCTGCTAGCTCTAGTCTAGCTTGTTTAACAGCAAACACTGGAGTTCGTCGTGAGCGAATCTTTCTTTTTTCATTGATTTTTTTTATCATTTCAAGTGAGCGAATCATTGACTCAACACTGACAATCAAGTCTACGTCTTAAGCAGTTGAGTCTTTAAACCAGCCTGCCAATACATTATTTCTGCAATGTTTGCTTGATCAAGACAATTCAATGAAGCCTTTTCGAAGAAAATTGAAATTTGGTGATCGTTTAATTTCCAGTTCTTATCTTTTTTAAACTATGGACTTTTTGATAGACAAACTGCTTTCTATAAACAACGTTTTTGGATTAAATTCGTTTTTTGTTGAGACACTTTAGCGGGTTAAAGAGTGCACGAACAGTTTAAGACTTAAGAATGCTTAAGAATTATTCACTAATTTTAGTTAAAATATATTACCAAACATTTCATATCTCACCTAATTTCCTTTATATTTTAATTTTATATTTTTCAAGTTTCAGTTATATTTTTACTCTGCATAAGAAATTGAGACCAGAAAACCTTTATTTTTTAAGAGAACATTAACTTGTATAATCCTTTTTTTAGTTTGATAAACATTTAAGATGAAAACTTCTCTGTGAATTTACTTCCCAAACGCCCGAACCAGATGAAACTTGCCGTCCAAACCGATGTATTTTTAAGTTTATCGATATTCCATGTTAACAATGCACCGAAAAAAAAATTGATTATTCGCTAATCGAAAAGTAATAAGCTTGATTACTACGAAGAACGGAACAACATATCAACTAATTTTCAATTATTTTTCTGTTATTTTTAGTAGAATTCATTGTTAATTTCGAATTTCCACAAACATTTCCAAGAACTTATCAAGCAGAACTTGGTGATTTCCTTGTTCTAGAAAGGAGAGAGCGAGAGAATATTTCGATAAATATGGAGACTCTTTTTTCTCATTTGTACACTGAGAATTACTTATTATCTATTGATGCTATTCTAGGCTCATCTCGATCGCTGGTCAATTCCTCATTAATTTGATGATCTTATACACTAACATCTGAATTTCACTTGAAAACTCTACCATCAAGTCTTCGGCGAACCTTCTTATATCCTAATGTCTTGTTCGCTCTCAAATATTATCTACTGTCTGTATTTCCGAATTGAGAACCGTTGTTCTCATAGAAGTCTGCGTTTCTCTGTTGCTCGTTGAACTTTTCTCTTGCGTTTATTCAGAGCTGGTTGTTGTGCTGTGGGAGAATAGTAGGAGTCTTTTATGTATAATGAAAATCTCCTTTTAGCCTACTTAGATCTATTAGCATGGTCTGTTTTGGACTGCACACCAAGCGGCCAACTAACACCATTTACAAACGTCATAATTCAAAGCTTTGCATCTGATTGGTTGACGTAGGCACGTGTGGAAGACATTGCAGTGCTAGACAGAAGCAGAGTTAACTCTGACAGAAGTCACTACTAGACTCTAAGGCAAGTCAAAACGTGACGTTTTGAATTGTTTCCCGTGGAGTTAAGTAGGCTATTCAACGGCAAAGTCGTACGTGTCTGATATATATTTGTTTGAGTTGTATTTCTTATGGTTTGTCTGTGAATGTTATGACGTCAAAGTTCATAATGCAGCTAAGGCTCATCACAAAGGAAACAAATTTTTCACTTACAATTTCATGTCGTTATACAATCCAGATAATTCAAAAACCAAACCAGACGAGCTAGTTGTGTCTGATATACTAATTTTGCTTGTTTTCTTATGCTTTGTCCGCGGAATGCTGACCGGTCCATTTTGATGCAGCTACGGGCTCATCACAAAAGTAACAAATATTTTGCACCGAATAACTAATCATTTCAGATAATTTAACATCCAAGTCTGAAGCTCTATTTACTACAGTACGTCGGCTTAAAATGGTGTTCTTGGCTGCTTATATAAGCAGGTAGTTCACGAAGGGTAAGATTCGCGTGGGTACCATTTTATCCATACCGTATCAACCGTGAATTTTAGTTTTGGGGCTTTAGCTAGGCTAGTCAAGCAATTAATCAAAACTCAGAACTCTTTTTGATATAAGTAAGGGTATGTTTTTCGTTTTTTAACTGTCTTTTTGCGGACCTAACATATGTAATTATCAGAATGCTTACTCACGAAGTTTATTAGAAAACGTATTCTATATTATGAAAATTAATTATTTGTGATATAAAAGTTGGAAATTGAAAATTGTTAGCATTTCTGATCATGGTAAATTTATCTAGTCACCACAATGAATCTATCATTGTTTTTAGAATTGATATTTTCTCGTTCATCAAATTGATATTTTGATATATGTATGTCCGAGTGTCAATAGTGTTTATAATAAAGCAAACTGCTACATAGTTGTTGTTGATTTTAATTTGAGTCGACTCCAAACTTCTTTAACAAACACTAATAAAAACTAAACAAAGGAACTACAGTACAGATTTGTCCAAAGTAAACAACATGAAACACTTTCAGTTTGGTTCATGCCTGCTGAAGTTGTCATTGAATCAACGATTCTGTTTACAAGTAGCTAGAGAAACATACTTAAAAGGATAATCTATAAACACAGAAAAGTCTTATTTGTATTTCATTAAAATTGAAGCAATCTCAACTTCAATTGATTTTAACTGATTCAGCTACGATGTTTCAACCAAAGATGTCGATGAGAAAATTTAAGATCCCCCCCCCCCCCCCCCGTAAATTCATAAACTAGTCGAGAATAAAGACGACTTTGGAATCATATATGTTTGTACGATTTGAGCTTCTTTATTAAAAAATATATGTATGTCTTATTCTTATATTCAATTAAATCTAAAAACAAGAAGACTTTTATGCCAGACAAAACCCTCTCTGTTTTTCTATTTTTATCACTTCAAAACATCTTTAAAGCCCTCTGTTGTATAATATTCCTCAAAAACAAATTGTTTCGATTGTTTTAGGCCAAAATAATAATATGAGCGTATAAGAACCATTCTTGCTTTCCGAAGACACGAAGTCAAGGTGCTTCAAAACCTTCATTGATCTCTCGGGGATTTTGAAGTGCTATATTAAATACAATGGATGTCAAAATGCAATCAATAAAGACTCAGCTTTTTGATTTAAGAAATAATTGCCCATTTAATGCTTTGTCAAATCTTCTGTGTAGACATAGAGATTTTTAGTGACAGTTGTCAACACTCGTCAGCAAATTTGACAAAGCGTGCGATTTGTGAGGCCAGTAAATCTCGATGGACTAATGATTCGAACATGGGTCTCATAAGTGGGAAAGAGAGCAGATAAAATTCACCCAAAAGCTTCCGGAGAAGAGATAATTTGACTGGCTTGTTAGACAATGACCTTAACCATTAAACCAGCCAAGTATCATAAGCAGGGAGGTTTTCAATGAATATTGGATTCGCTCGATGAAAAACAAAAAAGGCAAAACAAAAAGACTGAGACAAAAGCCAATTAAATGTTCTCAAATCGGCTCGTTCAAACTTATTGATGACTAAAACGACTTTTTATATTCAACAATCAGCCACTTTAGCCTCACGGCTTTGATTTTGTGTGTACAACGGTGATTTTGAAATAAATCTAAGAGAGTCTATTTTCCAGTCATCCAGATTTTGTTCAACTACATCTTGTTGTTTTTGTTTTTGTTTTTTCTTGATCTAGTGGAAAACTGAAATAACATTAAAATACATTCTCACTTACCCATATAGTTGACTTGTTTTGATGATTGAGAGCTTAGAAGCCTTTATATATATTTCTAATTCACTGTCATATAGTTATCTACTGAACTTCTCTGATATTTTGTCTTGCGTCTTGAAAGCTCGAATGCTCTTATCTTAAACAGTAGACTTTAATACTGCCAGAGACAATGACATTCGCCTCCACTAGGTCTTATGATTTCGATCTTTTCCCCACCGAGGCGATGGACTATCTAGTAGGGCGTAGCAGAAAGAAATTCTAATGCTGTTCTTCCACAGTAAATCTGCTAGCAAACGACCTACGACTGAAAGCCTAAACGCCTGCTTTAAAGGCAGTTTATGAAGTTTTGAGGTTTTTTTAACAAAATCGATCAAATAGCTTTAGCCGTTGTGGTTAACATATAACTTGTCGGGACAGGTGGATGTGGCTGTTGCGATCAGAGCTCAACAAAAAATTCTATTTCCAACATCAAATCGAGTTTTGATTGGTACTTTCGTTCCTCTGGAGGAACAAGCCAAAGCTAAGGTTGCAGTAATTTATCTGTGGCTCGTCTAGCTTTATTTCTTTAAGCGGAAATGAGCGATAAGTGTTATGCAGTGGACGACGAATTAAAACGGTTGACCGTTTGCGTTTATACTTAGCTAATTTGCATAATAAAATAGCTAGGAAATCAGATCCGTTGATAAAAGATAACAAAGAGGACACTCAAGCCAATGCTGTTTGTGGGCTTTCTTTAAATTAGAACAGATTGAATCTATTGTTTGAGCAATATCTTATGCAAGTTGGACTAGAAGCAGCTCAACCTGTTTGCAAGGCGTGAAATGTATTTATTTCAGACTTTATATCAAGAATTCTTTACTCGCTCGTGTTCTTGAGAAAAAGGACTGTTTAGTACGTCGTACAACAATATTTCGTAAAACCAAATTGAACGAGGTGTCGGCGATTAATTGTGCTCAAAAATGTCCTCACTTGTTTTTCTGCTCTTGTAGACAAGAGAAGACCCGATACAAAGATATCTAGCAAAAATGCCCGGAAGTCAGAATTGAAACCCATTTACACTTTGAAATCTTTAATTCTCTCCCCTTTAAATTCGTGTGTAAGATAGCATATGAACCGGATAAGGCTATGATGGTCAATTGTTTGTGATTTACTTAACAATCAAAGTCAAAAAACAGAAAAAATGTCTTTCCTTGGAAAAAATGATCCTTTCTGAAAACATTTTAGAGTTTTAGGTCAAGATTCTTTTTACCAGTAGACTCTGAGCTAAAAACGATTTTAGGTTAAATTAAGAAGAGATTTTCAAACAGAGAAAGTGGTTGTTCCCCGAGGGATAAAATGAGTCAAGTTTCCTTGCAATTCTCTTGAATACGGATCCAATTAAAGGTTTAATTTATAGCCGGGCTCACTATATCGATGATCACATGCGTTAAAACTTTAGTCTGAAGCAGCTGTTCTCGAGCTAGAGAAATAACAAAAACAACAATGAAAAGGCTGATTTTTTTGAAAAAATAAGACTGCAAGGGCTGACATTGGATATCGGTGAAGAGGATTTATCAGTTCAAATGAGTGAATTATCGTCAGAATGTGCGGTACTCATTTTCTGAATAAGCGAGAAGAAATCGATCAATTGAAGAAATCCAATCGAATGCCAAAAACCCAATTGAATGCCAAAAACCAATTGAATGCCAAGAAACCAATTGAATGCCGCTCCGTTTGTTTTTAGATCAGCTTGTAGTTACGATATCAGAAAGATTTCAAAGTAAACAGCTTAAGTCAAAATAAAGCAAAGTTGACGGAGTTTCTCGTGTCATAATGTTCTATTTATTTTAAAAAAGTCTCCCGTAGGTAATCTGCACTCGCGCTGAGTTAGAAACGGCCTTTGTTTTTGAACTTGTTTTCGTGTGCACGCGCTCCCAAAAGAATCAACACTCCTTTACAAAATATACCCATTGTCCTCCATGAAATCAGAGTTTGTTTTTCATTTCCAAAAATTCTATTGATCTCAAGTTTTTAATATCTAGGCGATATGAAAGTCTTGTCATTTGACAGCCAAAGACGAATCAAACAGCCGGCCCTGAACGCAAAAAACAGCCCGCTAACCGATTTAATGATCTTGGGCCAAAGTGGTTTGTTTTCGACAAAGTCGAGATTCTCAGCGATGTGATTGTGCTGCCACCAGGAGTTCCTTATAGTCAATAATATGTTTAACTCCGGTGTGGTATCAATACGCACTAAGCTTCGGCCGTGATTAATGCTGCCTTTTGAAAGCTTCCAATTACTACATGAATAAATAAAAACAATTCCCGACTCGCATGGGACAATGTGTCATGGTTTAGCCATGGTCAGCTAGATTGAATTTCCTTGAAGTTTTTGAAATTCAAATGAGTGAAAAGATGTTCTTAATTTGCCTTGGGCTGTAATTTTAGCTTTCAATTGAGAATGTCACTTTTAGGGTTTTTCATAACCTCAAACGCTGCGAAGATCGACCAAAAATTGGTCTTAGAAAAGTTAAATGGTATTAAAAAAATCTGCTTGAATTGCCGCGCAATCTGGGATTTAAAAAAACCCATTCAATAAATCTAGTTTCACAAAAAGATCCCCGAAACAATGTGAAAATAACATTCCTAGTAAAAAGATATTTTGTGTGTTATAGTTCTTTCGAATCGAGGTATATACTAAGTTAGTTTATATTGAAATCACTTTGAACTAAAGTGCCGAGATTTTCCGAGACCAAATCAAAATTCCTGATTTGAGGCGAACTAAGCTTAAAGAATTTTTTACACAAGATGCTCACGCTTATAATTTTAGGCGTTAAGCGAAAAAAGCGAGAACTATTGTTAGAATTTTTAAAAAGATTTTAAAACTTCAATTATTTTAGAGAGAGAGTGAATCATGATATAGGGAAAGACTGAGATTTCCCATTTCCTCTCGTAGTACATTTTAATTCAACTCAGGTCAACAAAGCGACTATTTACAAATCTCCTGAAAAACAGTTTTTTGTTTTATGATCAAAAATACGCTAATGTAGCCTCAGCCCACATAAACCTTAAAACAGTTAAAAGCCACAAAATTTATAAACAAGATAAGATAGTTGGTCCGGTTTTTATTTGCCTCTAAAATCCAAGTTCTCATTAATCGGAATAGATTCTCTACGGCAAATTTTAATATAATCGTGGGTTATCATTTACCGCTAAATGAGCTTAGCAATTTGCTTGGCTGGCTCCAACCAGCTCACTGCTAATTATCTAAGCACATTTAAAACAATAAAAATACCGACAACATCACGAAACGTCGCGATTTAACACTATCTCTCTCCAGGAAAGATTGTTATTCAACATTTCCTGTATCAAAGAAATAGCTAAATAAATTTATGGGAGGCAAACTTTGCTTTTTAAAAGCTATTTTTGAATAAATCCATTCACTCTCATTTCTGAATCTGTACTTCAATAATTCTCAAACTCAAAGGCTGTGAGTGCTTAAGTATTTATTTTAATAATTCAAATCTTAAGATTGGGGATTAGGTACGAATAAAAATGGATTTGCCGTGAAGAGATTGAAAATTTGGTTCACGTAGAAGAAAGCGACTGAAAACAAATCGATTAGAGAATCAGGAGTATAGTCTTTTGTTCGAGAGAGATAATCTCGATAAGGCACAGAACTGATGGCGTCCTATTCCTTTAGACTGACTTCCCTGTTTTGTCTTAGCCTAAAAGAATTGGATTATGCCGCGATCAGAGGGATGTAATTTTGTGGCCACTGACTCCTGACTGGCTTCCAAACATCTTTGAACGTTAGCACTCAAACGACTTGCAAACCGCACACTTTGTCAACACTGAGCTGGCTTCTTAACATAAGCACTTGAAGAGCTTTCTGAGACATAAAAGAATATTTACTCCTCAACACGCAATGGAATAAATGATCTCACCAAATCAAAGGGAGCAAATATGCCCTGGACAGCTTCTGAATGGCTTTTCATTACATTTGAAAGGCTTCCCAAAAACTAACACTAAGCTGGCTTTTGAAAACATTCAAATGGATTTCCAAATTGCATTTCACTGATAATCACAATAAGACATAATTTGATAGGCTTATAAAATACACGCTAAAGAAAAAAATAATCAGAGGGAAAAAATACTTCTAGAACCAATCAAAGCATTTAACATCTGGGCCATGCACTTAAATGGGTTTAGAAGAAATGTTATTAATGATAGTACACCACATATACATTACTAAAAACATTTTTCAACCACAATTGTGCCGCTTTGGAGTTCTCCAGTCTTCAATTACCATATGATCGCTGCTATGATTGCTGCTTTCATCTAGAGTAACTAGTGCTATCAACAGAAAGGATACATATGAGTAAAATACGTTGGTTCAAAAACGGATCCCACGGTGAAAAAATTTCAAGAGGGTGTGGTCACACGTGCTATAGGCAAAAATGGCGGGAAAATTAGATTTATAGTACTATCTGTTAGAAAGAATGTTAGGTCATTGTACGAATTTCTTTAATAATGTTTGAATGTTTGAGTGATTTTAAAATTGTTTAATTAGAAATATTTTGTAATATGAAGGAATAAAAGTGTCGGAAACTGAATATTTGGTAATATAGTGATCAATCTACCGATGGAGGTTGATGATTGAATGGCATCCCAGATGGCAGTGATCCAGTGTTACTTCCATATGAATATATCACTTTCTAGATTCTACTGAAGGTACATGTAATGCAAAACTCATGCCATATGGTCCCAAAACTAGTCCTCATAAATCCAGATTAAACGCTTTTACAGAGAAAGCTTATCGGTCCATTTCTGAAAAATAATGATTTTGAAATTACAATGATGCCGTTCCATTGATCTGCCTGTATATTGCCTTCAAAGACTCAATTAAGATGTCTTTTATTGTCTTTGTACAAATATTTGCAAGACTATGTGGTTTTAGCAAAAATATGGTTATTAAATTACTGCCAAGTCAATGACGAGGATTGATAACAAACCAGTGACGGTAAACTATTGATTCAAGAACACATTACAGTTTGAATCGTATTTAGATTGAGCAGTTTTAAGCAGGCCTTTTTCGCCCGTTTCTGAAGGCTAAATTGGATCCGATCTAAAGTCGGCGTATTGAGCTAAAACGTTCGAGTAAAACTGTTTTATGATAACCTGATTATCTTGGAAACTAAATCGCTTTCTTTGTGACTTCAAATGGCCGTGCGCGCGCGAATTAGGTGGATAAGATTGGAATTATAATTATGCTTCATCTAAGAAAATATGCTTAAGTACAGTTCCTTGTTAGATGAGATCCTTGCTCAATCACAGAGAGAAAAATAGAACAGGTCAACAAACAAATTACCGACTATATTAAAACAAGAATGAACTGAAGTCAAAATGTTCAAATTAAAACGCAATTATGTTTTAATTTCCCCAGCGCGCGCATGTAAGACGATTTTTCTTTCTCTCTCTCTCTCTCTCTTTAATCAGGTTTCGTTGTTGTTCGGTTTTTATCTGCTAATGATACAAAAGAGTAAGAAGCTTTTGAGATCCAAGACTACGAAGTTTCTCTTCCTTATCAAGTCGGTACATCGAGAGTTGAAAGGAAGAGGATATAAGTCCAATTGAGGGAACACAATATGCTCAAGTATTTCGGAAATTTGCTTTACACTATTATCTGCCGAGCGCGCATGGCAGCCCTTTTGTCAATCACAAAAAGACCATCCAAGTCTATTGCCCAATCGTAAACCATCAACAAAAAACAGACGCACAGATTGACCGATAATTTTTTCCTCGATCGAGGAGGAAATTATGGGTTTAAAACACCGCACGGATCTACTTGTGATAAAATCACTCACGATACACAAGGTGTCTAGTTTCCTTGATAGATTAGTTAGTAGTTTGACTTGTAATTTAGCTGTTTTGTCGATCTACTGGTGTTGTAAACTAACCGTTTTATCTTTACCGACCATATCTTAATGACATATTGATTTTCATTCAGGAAAACGCAATAAAATCCACGTTATAACAAAAAAAGTCAGGATTTCAACCTAATGCTAAATAAACTCGATTTCCTATTCTCGATTAAAGATTTTTTGTATTTCCTGAGAATTAGATTTCACTGTGTGCTGGCAATTAATTTTGCTTTTAGCAAACTTCGTGTTTTAATTGTCGGACTAGTAATAAAGCTTTAATAGGCGACTTTCTTAGACTTCATATCTTCTCCGTTTCCTGATACAATAAACCAAATAAGATCATAAAGCCGAGAGAAATCACTTTAAGGGCTTGCGGAAAATTAAAATCACATCATTACGCTACCTTTGTGAGTTTCGCTCCAATATCAACAAATACCGAATTGATTTCTCAATCGAACATCTGATCGTTAAAAGTCAATCGAACCACTGATCTGCAGGACATCAAATCATTCATATGATCGCAATTTCACCAATCACCTTCGAACACAAAAGTTCAAGCTAATAGGACCAGTAAGTCTCCGTCGATTTTTGAATACAGACAAAAATAACATACTTAGTTTATAAAGTTATTGCTTTGTGAATTAAAAGCATAAAATAAAATTTATTGTTATCTGTATTTTAACGTCCTGTCAGTAATACACATCATTTTGAAGTTATTCAAATCAAGGAAAGATTAGAGTAAGAGAACAGTAACAACAATAACAACAACAACAACAGCAACAACAACGACAACAAAGCAAAAGCTAAAGCAGAAACTACAGCAGAAGAAGAAGCAGAAGAAGAAGAAGAAGAAGCAGAAGCAGAAATAGAAGTAGAAGCAGAAGCAGAAGCAGAAGCAGAAGCAGAAGCAGAAGCAGAAGCAGAAGCAGAAGCAGAAGCAGAAGCAGAAGCAGAAGCAGAAGCAGAAGCAGAAGCAGAAGCAGAAGCAGAAGCAGAAGCAGAAGCAGAAGCGAAAGCAGAAGCAGAAGCAGCCAAACAGAAGCAGAAGCAGAAGCAGCCAAACAGAAACAGAAGCAGAGGCAGAGCCGAAGCCAGCGGCAGATCTAGAAATTTTGAAAGGGAGGGACACCATCGAGATTAAATGAGCCATTTTTGGGAATAGGTTATTTGTGGCACGTGCGCTCTCAAAAAAGTAATTTTAGAACGACTTTTATCCGGTCTATTGTGCACGTAAGAATGGTTGTTTTTCTTTCTAAAATAAATTTTCTCAAAAGAAAAACAAAAACAAAACAAAACAAAAAAAAACACAACAACAACAAAAGAAACAATTGGATCCAACTGAAAGGAGGGGACACCGGCCCCCAAGGCCCCTACCCTGGATCTACCATTGGAAGCAAACCAGGAAACCAACATACGCAAGTCAATCAGCAACCTCCATCAACCGTTAAGACGAGACCCATGTCACCTTAACGTATGATGAAACTTGAGCGCGTTTCAAATAGCTGAAACTGCAAATTAACGCATTTCAGCGTCAGATGGCGTCCAACAAGAAGAAGCCCTGAACATGTCAGTGCAAACAGAAACCTTGTCTTTGCTTACTACAACTACGTAAACTCGACGCAAGCTTATTTACGCAGAGAAAAACCAACACTTATGCAAGTTTTCGGAGCTCAAACAAAATACAAATCCATATGTTAGTTAACTCGTTGAGTACGGAGGTCAAAACGCACCACGTGGGTGGGGTACGCAAGTCGATTTCTTCCGCGGTTTGGTTCACGAGGCTCAACCGTGACGCAAGTCCGTCTGTTGATCGTTGTTTACGGACCGAGTTCAAACGTGACATACGAGGCTCTCGGTAGTTCCGGCGATCGTACGACCGTATCGTAATAGGAGCAAGGCGTGAGGGACATTCTATCAGGTACACGATCATGATAATCTCTGAAACCCTTAGAAGTAAGATGATTATTACAGCGTCCAAACGCAACATAAATAAAAACCATTTGTGGAGCTTCATTGAACTCAAAAGAGAAGCTTCAGTTCAGTTTGGAGGCTCTGAAATTTACATCCTTGTTTGTTAGTGCACGCGATAGTGCTTTGCACCAGGAGTGCACACGCGGACGTATTATTGAATAGCCCCGAAAGATGCCACGAAGACTAGAGGGTCACGTAAGATCAGAAAATTATTCTTTGAGTGAGTCTGGAAGACGTCAAAGGAATAGAATAGAAAAGAGGGAAAAATATAGTCTGAGTCCAGACTCATTCCATTTCAATAACTAGTACGCACACCAATTTGAAGCAGTGCGCATGAAATACTTTAGCATACATTTCTATATGGTACGTAAGTCTTACTGAAATCACCTTACACAGCAGAAGGTTCTAACAGTAACAGTAATAATGTCTGATTTAATTGAAACACAGGGATGATTATATTCTCAATATGAGAAGTACCTTTGTTGACCCTTCAGGTGACCTTTTTGAACCTAAGTACCACAACCTTGGTTGACTCAGTCTGCTAGTTGAGCGTCGGAGGCCGGGTGTTCGAGCTGAACCGGCCGAACCAATATTCAGGGTCCTAGAAATAACTGAGAAGGTGCCGCCTTTGTAATTTCATCTAGAAATGTTTAGACGTACTTCACGTCTTCTCAGATAAGGACCCCGTCTCTCCACACTACAAGTCAACCCTGCCTTGAAGGGACATTATAGAACCCACACCACTATTCAAGAGTAGTAGGGAGATCCTGGTTTGTGTGGTCTGAGCTATATACCTAAGATGGGGCGGGCCACAATTATATTGGAGCCAAGCTCACGTATGTAGTTGAAACGTATATAAATCAATAAATCAACCTTACTTCTTCATTCTCTACCTTAATCTAACTCCGTTATCTTCACCATTGTACCCAACGAAAAACGATCTTCACCGAATCTTGATCAACGCAGACGTATTCAGTAATTCCACCGCCCATTCATCTTCGTTATATGTATTCGGGTGGCACCCTCTTCATCCAACAGTATGTCATCTACCTACTTTGTAAGCATTCTTTTGTCCCTTTAACCAACGTCTTCCTTCTGTAGATATTAAACTCACTCCACCCATCATTGCCCTCTTATCTTTGCACCTTCGTATTCCAATATTGCGTCTTGTACCTACTTCCCCAGTATACTTACTTAACTATCCATTCCATCCATTATTGATGAGTTTTGCTCTTCTTCAGGACTAGCCCATCCATGTACCATTTACGCTCTTCGTATATCGTTTCCCCAAGTTAAGCATTGCGTCTTCCACCTACAGTACGTGCGCGGGCTTCCTGTGTCCATCTTTCTACACCTAACGTCAACAGTACACTCAACAACAGTATACAGTATACTCAACATTAGTCATATCCTCCAACTTGTCATTTATCACAAATAATCCTGCATTTCGATTGGCTGCTCTATTAGGGGACTAGTCGTGATAGCCCATGGTTGAGAAAAGCGCCTGTTTTTAAAAGAAAAACAATGGCGACTGGATTGTGGTTTTAATTCTTATTTTAAGTTTGACATACAAGTTGGTGGATACTAAAACAAATAGACTTCTTACCCTCATGGGCCACAGGTCAAATAGTCCATTTTGACCAATTAATGAGTCAAAAAAGTTGAAGATGCGTCACAAGTTCAAAGTTGCAATTTTAGCTCGGATCTCCAAAGCAAATATTAAGACCACAGGAAACCCGAACATAATTTATCAGATTTATCAGCAAGAAAATAATAGTTAATGTAGATATTTCATGGGCTTCCTGTGGTCAAGACGCGGCAGCACACAAGCTCGCGAAATCTGGCGCTTGCGCAGGATTTGACTGCGGCATGCCAGCGATTAATACAGACGGGATAAGCCAGACCAAACTCGTCTAACAATAAGAAAATCTGTCAATAACAACAACAAACCAAGGATAAATCGTGTGTGTATTTTTTGAAGCCATTTTCACAAACTCACGTGACAGGAAAACTTCTAGACAATGCGACCGGAACCAATAAAATTGTTTCACTATTCTGGGTAAAACAGGAAATTATTTGAATGTAAACTCGGTAGTGGAAATTGTGGAATATTCCGGATAAAACAGGAATTGCGTACCATGATACCCTTGTGACATGGAAGAATTACACGACAATAAACCAGACTATTGCAAGATTGCGTGACATGCAGGGGACTTTCCGTGTAAAACAGGAAGCCACTCGCGTGACATACATGGACAATTATATCAGTCCAAATTTAAAAAAAGCTATGTACTTTTGAAAATTTTAAATTTTTCAAAGAAACTTATACTACTTGTTCGTAACTAATTTTTCATTTTAGAAGCAATCGCGTGCGACGAATCGAAACTCTACAAATTCACTATGATCATTCAGCCAACAGAACATTTTTAACGAGGGACTCGTTTTGCAATGAAGTATCTTTCGCAGTGACAGTTCCATTCAAATACTTCATAAAATTATATATCGCTTCAGCGTGACGGTGAATTGCGTGACAGGGAAATTACCCGTGGTAAATTCGCGGAAATTCGGGGATATTTTTTGCTTTTGTCGAATTTCAAAAGGGGAATTCCGTATATTCCGAGAAAATCAACAGGAAGCAAACAGGAAACTATTCTCGTGTCAATCAATTTGCGTGACATATTCAGGGAATTTTATAACGATGAACCAATCAAAATGCATCTTATAGGGGAATTTAAAGGAATGCGTGACACGGGAAAATTTAATGAACTCACATATTCAGAATTTTGTAACGATGAACCAATCAAAATGCATCTATTAGGGGAATTTTTATAACTGCGTGTCACGGGAAAATTTAATGATGACGCTCGAGAAAGCAGCTGATATAAAGCGAGCTTGCTTGCATCAAGGCAAACAAAATTACAGTGATGGCTCTCTACGGTGCAGCAGCAGCAGTTGCAGCTAATTCTGGCAAGTTGGCTAAAGTCACATCGGCGGTAGCTTCGCTAGACAGGAGGATGGGATTGGTTTGGTCTAGCTTGTGAAGGAGGTGGACGACGCAACGAGATGACATTTTCCAACGCGCTCAATCACGAGATCGAACTCGTAAAATTCTACATTCACTGGGGAAAAGTCAAAGTACCACCAGAGGCAATTCTTCAATCAAAGAACGAGGACCATGCACTGTTCCACAACGCTGGGAGTTGGGCTGCTACGGGTTCGAGTGGAATTGTGACCTACAAGCTACAGCATGGTACCTACCTTCACTATATGTGGGATTGTCCTTTTAATTTTGACTACAGCGACAACTTTATAGGCCTAATGCTGACATCTAGCTACAAGTCCCCCGATCAAGACCTGTTCAATAACATGTACCAAGACTGTGAATCTCCACGATTCAGTCCTAAGGCTGAGAGCTATTACGATCTCGTTTGCTGTGGTCCAAGTAAGGGCGACTCTCACGAAGCTGGAGGTAGCGGTCCTTGGGGTTCGAACAGACCTTGTAAAGTTTCTGATGGTCATTATAAAGTGTTTGCAACGATGGGAGACAGGCATGCTACAGTCAGCAAGGTTATTATTCTGCATGCAGACTAATCTTATGCCAGGAGTTGTGAACATTGAAAGGACGAACTGCATGTAAAATATATTCAATTTTGTTTGCCTACCGGGATTCCTGTGTTACTTTCTGCACAGGAGTCCCATGATGCGAGTGTACTTTAATTTGTTTTTGCGGAAGTTAATGTTTGGCAGGACTGGTTGCCGTGTATTTCTGTATGGTTCTGTTTTTAACGTCATTTCTTCGTTTTATTTTGAAATTCTCATATATATGATGATTTCGATAGTGGAGTAAATTTTTGCGGTAATTTATTTTTCCGGGATATTGTTTTATGCGGATCGTGAACTGAAAAAAATGCAAAAATAGGATTAATTCCGCAAAATTAAAGTGAACACGGCATTATTTCTCCTTGTTTGTTGTATGCTTCTAAATATATTAAATATATATTTTGTATTCAGCGAGCCCTCTTGAAAACAGACATTGAAAGGCATTTAAATGAATCTGTAATATAGAGGTTTTTTGGTATAGATTTATACTACTGAGATGTTTGTTATGCAAGAGCAACTAAAATAAATCTGAAAATCGAATAATAGATTTTAATTAAGTTATAATTATAAATGCATAATTGAGAATAAAAATACCGAAATTCTAGCTTGCTTGGGAGTTTTGTTGAATTTTATAAAAAAGAGTTTTTCCAGACACACTTTCGCCTGTGAGAGCGTTGCGTGATCAGACTGGCGACTCACCACCTTGGAGACCGTTGCGTGATGAGACCCTGATGACTGAAAGTTAGCTGGAAATTTTGAAAATTCGGTTTTTGATGGATATTGGAAACAGGCAAGGAAAAGAAAGTCGAATTAAAGTAGATAGTCCATATTGATTTCGTTGTTGTCAATAACGCTAAGTCTCAAAAAGCGGCTCGCATTTCGTAGGACTTTCGTGATACAAAAATAGAGAAAATTGTCTGAAAGCTGTTGGAGTCGTAGAATACGAGTGAATTTGCTAATTTTTGAGTACCAATTTTTGAGAGTTTGAAACAAAACCATAGGTTCACTCAAGCTTTTATTGTTCAAAAATGTGTCATCAGCACTACTTTTTACTAGCTAGTTTCTTAGGACGCATTTTATATAAAATCCGCAAAGTGCAACATAGCAAAAATCGCTGACACAGTTTTGCTGGACACTCCGAAAGATTCAGTACTGATTCGTATCTGGTACAGTTTGAGTGTCAGTGACGATGAAAATACTTTTATAATAGGGGCATAGGCAGGGACCTGCATGAATAGCCACGCAATTTTAAAATAGTTATAGTGATATAGTCACTTGAAAAAACGCTGTCGGGTCTCAAAACATAGAACATAGAAGTTGAGACCGACTGAAATGGTGCATGGGATGTCAATAATTATATTCTGATTTATTCATTTACGCTGCAACCGATAAAAATTCGAAGCCAAACGGCCCGCCAACGCAGGTCCTGCATCAGTGCTTTCAGCGTTTTGCATCGAAGGCAAAGTGTAAATGAATAAATCAACGTTTTTTCGATTGACTATCATATACATGCAGTTGTAAGACAGAGGAAAGTGGACTATCAAGGTGTATATGTGAACAAAAGTGAAACTTGCCTGAGGTGGTCCAGTGATGTCAGCAAAGAGGAAGAAATGAAGACGTCGCAGGCTTAAATCAAATGGGAATGCTCACTTGCAAACGCCGGCGTAATGGAGAAATCACAAAAAAAATTGAAAAGGCTCAACATCTGTTTAATTTTCTATATTAAAAGCGCACCTGTTCTTTAAACTCTAATACTAAACTTTGCACAGTATGGGAACTGCAGTGAAAAGGAGAATGTCGAAATAGTTGCTAGACTTGTGCGTCAAAAATGAATTCAGTGTAGAGCGTAGAAGACAGTTGCAATGCATATTAGAATTCACAGCACTTTAGGCTTGAAATCTCAAAGAAAGTTTAATGAAAGTTTTGATTTTTGATGGACATTACGAAATAAAAGAAAGACAATTACGACGAAAAGCGGAAAATATTCTGAAAAAATATGATGAATACTTATTACTTTATTACTTTATATTTATTTATTTATATACTTGTATTCATTTTAGGGCCCTACTGAAAATCGCTTAACGCGAGTAGGTTTTTCCCTCAATAAAGATTGTTATTATTATTATTAAATGGTTTTGACTTTCCCATCGTTCTGGTTACAGAGTCGAGCTGTGTTCCCGCCTAACATGCAATGCAACACTAAATTAATAAAATCTACGGGAAAGTTTCTGATGTGGAGTTCTGGAAACTAAAGGGAGCCCAATTCAGTCGTCAGTCCATACATTGATGTCAATCGGTAGAAGGATTCCGTTAAAACTAGAAATGCATATATTAAAAGACAGATAAAAATATGAAAAATTCTTAAATTAAAAAATGTATTCTAAGTGTTAAAAACACCTGAGGAAAGAAAAAAGAGCAGAAAAGGAAAAGAAATGTGGAGAAGATGAAAAACGAAAAGAAAAAAGAATTTCCGCCGACCTCGACGAGGCTCGAACCTCTAACACCTAAGTTGGCATCCCCCGGAAGCAAAATAATAAAATGAATAAAAGAATAGAAATTAGGAAAAATTTAATTAAATTTTGGGACGATTCTCCCGAGACATTCATAGAAGCTGAGACATCGAATCGACTTACGTTAAGGATGAAGATTTCGGCCCCATCCACGCTATCCCGGTGCTACATAAAACAGTTGTCTTAGCCCGAAGGCCAGGGAGGGAGACGATATCCGGACCCTAATCCATACCTTTAGATATCACCTTAGACCGCTGCGCTACCTAGACACTTAATGAAATAAATGTCTAATTGGGGTAGTCTATTCGGCGAAGTTTCATTGTAATGCTAATATGTTTGGCCCATGTCACTAGGGACATATCAGAGCCAATCAAAATCCAGTCATATAAAGAATAATTTTATACAACAAAAAGAAAGGGTTCTTTAATAAAAGAATAAATTTCTGTGTAGTTTTAAATTGAGGCAATTTTCTTGGCGTAACGTTAAGACTTACGTTATTGACTGTCTATGGGTTATCAATTGGAAGCCTATTTCAGGAATACTCCTGAGGCATAATGACGCGAAGACCTGAAACATCAGAACCAGGTAGTAACGAGGTATATGGGATCAGGGATCAGCGGTATTTTGGGGCTCAGGGATCACATGAACGTTATTTCAGTTATTCTTTGGTCTCGGGGATCAGACTTTTAGCCTTGGGATCGGGATCATTGTCTTTGGAATCGGGATCTGGGGATCACCATTCTTCAGGGATCACTTTTTACGGGATCAGTGATCAAAATTGTCCTTATTTTGGGGATCAAGGATCAGATTTTTAGCCCTGGGATCGGGATCACTTAAAAAACTACAGAACAGTCAAGCGAAGAACTTTAGACAATTTGTATTTATTATTGGTCATCATTGAAACAGGTTGTTTCAGGTGATCGACACACTATTTTCTACTTGAGCAAATGTTTGTTAAGAGAGGTTTACTGCTATATTATGAAATCTCAAAGAGTCACTAAAATCGAATAAAAATTAAATGACCGTACAGGTGGCGCGCGAAACTGAACTTTTGTTTGGGATTCCTGTGTAATTAAATTAATTTAAGATCACCTTCCCAAGCACCCTTGCGATCAAACTAAAGTTTACTGTAATCCCCAAAACAGGAAGAAGGAACCTGAAAAGGTCATTAATTTTGTGATTTTTTATCGGAAAGAAAACAATTATGGCTTGATTTGGTCACTCATAAGCGACTGTAATCATCATGCCGTTGTTTAGAACGAGGAAAGTCGACAAAGAAGAGTCGCAAAGGCGATTGCAGAACTGTATAGTTATTGTGAGTCTGATAAAATCGACGTTATGTCACATCGAAATCATACAAGTAATCAAATGTTTTCGATTCCTTCTAACATTCGAATAACTTTGTAGGCCCAAGAATCACCTGAAAGGTCCCTGGACCTAACTGGATGTGGAATTACAGAGGTGAGTTAGAAAAATGAAGAGGAATTTTGATATAAAATTTAGGGACCACATATCTACTGTCATTAAATATCGTCATCTGAGCTGCGAGCAAATTGAAAGATTATATTATTACGTATTTGTTATGTAGTGTGTTCTATAAGAATGCTTATTTAAAGATTTTTTAAGGCTTATAATTGTATCTTGATTGTGATATTTCCTAATTTTGCTAATTTTACAAATATCATTGATATTGTTTATTTGTATTCCTTAAGTTATATTAAGCTTATATATAATATAATGCTTACCATTATTTGTTAGAATTTAAGCTTAAGTATTTAAAAACATTATTTGGTATTCATCATGTAGTCTTTTTAGTAAATTATTAGTAACAATATGAAGATGATCTACTCATGAAAGAATCTGAAACAAAACCAGCTGTTTGATTGTCATGTGACCAGGGCTTACTTGCATAAATTCTTGAGTATTCAATGTGTTGTACTTCTTCAGAAACCCAGGGTATATTCAGCTTGTTTCTCACCCCTAGAAAGAATACTCCTGAGAATTTTGTGTCCTAGAACTTGTTCCAAAAATAAAAAAATGTATTACAGCGGCATTTTAATGGTTATTGTAATTTACTGGATGCTGATAATGGTCAACCCAATCCCCTTCGACAATCAGAAATGACAGAAAATATTACTTCTGTAACAAGTTCTAATGGACAATGATACCAGGGATATTTTTCTAGGAGTAAGAAATAAGCAACAAAATAGTACGCTTGGGTTCGTCAGGGTGTTTATACAATCATGTACATGTATATCAGCAAGAAGAAGTTTATTACCAGTGCAATAAATGAGTAAAAATTCTGTGCAGATAGCATTATTGACTTTTTGTGGTTTAGACATATCAGACATCCACTGCTATTAGAATAAAGCTTGTAATTTGTTGAATTAATAAAAAAGAGTGCAAAACAAAGAATTCATACAGCTGTCAAGTAGAACAAAATGAGTTCATCATTAAATCCAATACTCCAGTTTCGAGTTCTGTGTTGCTCAGCGTTAGCCTTGATTAGATGTGAGATATTCAAAGAAATCAAGCAAACCCCAGAGGAATTCTAGAGCATTTGCTTTGTTCATTTGTGTACATTCCATTTTTCCCCAAGGGTTAATGACTTGAACACAACAGATTGAATATATATTACGCGGTATTGAGGCAAAATGAACTCGAAACTGGAGTATTCTTTGTTTTTTAATTTGCAACCAACAAATCACAAGCTTCATTTTAATGAAAGTTTTCAACCATAACAGATACAGAAGGACTGTGTCTTTTAGTCTGAGATGAACTTATTTCAATAACTATATGTATATTGAGAAGTAAACCATTTTTAAATGAAATATATTAATGTTATTCAATGATTGTGTTTTTTAGCTACCAAAGGATATATTTTCTATGTGCCGTGTATTGATAAAACAGGTAATTTTATTTGTTATACCATAAAGCAATGCTATTGGACAGTTTCAAATTAGATTAGATGATATAACTTGCTTGTTTGTCAAAAATTCCTGCTTAAATGAGATAGGCTAAGTAGATCTCCATTATGTGGCTAAATTTAATAGGCAAAGTTGAAATCGATGCAGATGGTTGGGCTTAAGGTGCCTTGGAGTCATCACATAGTATGGGTGCATTGTATATACACTTATTTCAAAAATTGTTGTCGCAAGTCAAGTGCTCAACATGCGTCAAGCCAAGACCGAAATGAATGTTGGTTTTATGGTGGTAATGTATTCAAATCACACTTGTTTCTATAGAACTAATTACAAAATATGGTCATTTTCATGTGCTTGTTACTATATTGCACTATATTCTGTTGATAACAAGTGTGATTTGAATATACATTACCACCATAAAACCAGCATTCATTTCGGTCTTGGCTTGAGGCATGTTGTTTGACTTGCGACAATGATTTTTGAAATAAGTGTATATGCCTGTAGTCTCCTTCCCAGCCGTTATTAGGGTCGGGTGCGAAGGAGACTAATATGCCTGTTGATGAGGTGGTAATCATGATAACCAAAAAAGTGCTTGTCATAGTCATTGTACATACATGTGCAGAATCTACATGTTTTATTCAATTTGACAGGATGTACTATTGGGTGACAATGATCTATCTAGTATCAAAGATGGTGGAAACATGAAAGACCTTGTCAATATTAAGGTGAATATTTCATGTTGTGGATGTTTGTTGTAGGGCTTTCGTCAATCCATCTCTTTTTCCTTCCAGATCCCTCTGTCTCATTCATTCATTCGTTCGTTGGTTTGTTCATTCATTTGTTTGTTTGTTTGTTCATTCATTCATTTATACATTCATTCATTCATTCATTCATTCATTCATTCATTCATTCATTCATTCATTCATTCATTCATTCATTCATTCATTCATTCATCCATTCATTCATCCATTCATTCATTCATTCATCCATTCATTCATTCATTCATTCATTCATCCATTCATTCATTCATTCATTTCATCCATTTCATTCATTTTATTTCTATTTCATTAATTGCATTCATTTTATTTATTTCAGTCATCTCACTAATTCTTGAGTTCTTTCTTGCTTTTTCAATCAAACAAATTTAATATGTCAGTTATTTCATTTCTCAACTTTTTCATGTTGAATAAAATTGTGAGCAAAATAATATGTGATAGAGATAGAAGTAGTTAGAGCCTAATAAACTTGATATTTTTCAAATCTTTCTACATGTGCATATAGCGCCTTGATGTCAATGATAATCGACTGACAAGCCTTCCAAATGACATAGATGAGCTGAAATCATTAGAGGTACAATTTGCTTGAATTGTTTTAATTAACTTCCCTTAAAGGATGGAAGCACTAGCTCTTATTGTCTAGAGGTACATGTACCTGACTTATTTTTGCGAAACAAAGGATAGATGTATTGCAGAATTTATTTTGATTTTCATACATCTAGAATTTCTGTTTTGAGTTTTTTAATGATTTAATGAGTTTGACTACAGGTTCTTAATTTACAAAACAACAAGCTGAAGTCTTTACCCAAGGCTATTGGTGGCTTGAAATCTTTACATACCATTAATTTACAAGGTAACTGACTATTGACAGTATTTTAAGTTTAAATAAATCAATCAAATAAATCTAGTTTGCATATTATCTGTTAACTGCATCATATAGCACTTATACTGTCTGGTAGTAATGATGGATAATAAGGATGGCCTTAAGCAATCAAGACAATGACAGCTCAGGGATTAAGACAGGATGCCATGTAGGTGTTGTGCTTCAAATTATTTTATCTAAGTTGGTTCAATTTCTATTTTCTTTTTGCTTTATGTACTCATTACCATGCAATTTGTAAGTAGCCAAAAAACAAACAAACAAACAAAAAAACAACAACAACAACAACAAACAGACAGACAGACAGACAGACAGACAGACAGACAGACAAAGGAATACAAAAATTGAACCAAGATTAAAATTGAACCACAACATATATTGCTTGCAGCCCTTATGCTAATGTTGCTAGCATGGTCCAGTCTTATCAGAGTAAGACCGGTTTTTATAAGACTGGGAAAATGGCACAGTTACTGTGTAACACAAATACAGCAGTGATTTTTAAATGTTTTTATAGACATTATGGCATTGACAACGTTACAGTATGGCATGATACCTTTACCACTCATAAAAAAGTGCGCTATGTGGTTGTCTACAGTACTTGCACTTTAAATAATGAAAATTGTATTCTTCAGGTAATAATTTGAGTTCTCTTCCTGATGAAATTGGGAATCTACCAAACCTTAAAAGTCTCAATGTATGTGATAATCCAAAGCTGGCTGCCTTGCCTGCTTCTCTTGCTTACTGTAGGCTGCTAGAGGTGAGTATTTTTCATGATTTTGATGGCATTATCATGGCACATGAATGGCAAGATCACTAATATATATACCTGTCCACTTATTAGGTGTTTTCTGTCTACTGTGAGCTGATATTTTATGAGTCGCATATGTATTTTGCCGTGCCTTTAGGCGAGGCAAAATGCGAGTGATGAGTAAAATGTCAGCCCATATATAATACACAAGAAAATATCTAATAAAGGATTTATTAAATACAGTGCTTTTTTGCTGTGTTTTGAAACAGTATTTTTATTAGCAAAACATTCATTGCAAACCAGTTCACACAGGAAACCGTCAAACCAGTTTAAAGCCTTGATGTCATACAGGGCCGAATACACAATTGAAACTGGATTTCTAGAGGGTATTACCATCCCATATTGGCCCTCAAATGATACCTTATTTGGTAAATTTATGTCACTATTGTATAATAATTTTGTATGTTTATGTACTAGTAGCTATAAATGTATATGATAACATACTGTTAGTAGTTTTTCAAGATTAGTATAATTTACCATGACTTTACTAATTATACATGCACACATCATTCTTGTAAATATCTAAAACGTATTGTCATTTTTTCAGGATATTCAGTTGGATTCCCATGTGGTCAATGTTCCTCCAAGAGGTATGTTGACTGTACAAGTTAATGTTCATTTTAATTTATAACAGGTGTCAGACTAATTCCGGACTGTCAATTTAATTCCGGAAAACGCTTATTAAGTGAAAAGCCCGTATTTTTCGCTTAATAAGCGAGTTTGACATGTCAAATTTGCTTAATAAGCGAAAAAGACGTCATTTTTCGCTTAATTTCGAAAATATCTCGTCAGAAAAGTGAAACCATGTATTTACTTTTTCTCCATGTGAGAACTTACCCTAACATCAAGGCGAGTAATAGTTTTTTTTAAAAGAGTCATTCGACTCAAGCGAGTTTTTTGTCTTCAAAGATTTTTCTGTAATGGTGGCTAATCAAAGATGTCAATCGGGTGTATGCAACTTTCGCTTAATAAGCAAAAGTGACATCTTTTTCACTTATTAAGTGAATTTGACATGTCAAACTCGCTTATTAAGCGAAAAATATGGGCTTTTCGCTTAATAAGCGTTTTCCGGAATTAAATTGACAGTCCGGAATTAGTCTGACACCTGTTTAATTTATTTATGTTTTACTTTTTGGTATTCTTCTGTGTATGATTGTATGAAAGTAAAAAAAACAAGCTCAATTTTTGCCTGCAACCTGCAAATGCTATGCCTCACATAGCTGTGGTGATTCTACATCAAATAATGTAATTTATTAATCTTTGTTCATTAATGATGATTACATGTAATATTTTGTACTGTTGAGTCGGGATATGCCTGCCTGAAAGCTCAAAGGTATAGAGGGGGGATGAGGGCTGAAAACCTGGCCTGTTTGAAGGACAGGGATACGTGTAATAAATGTGGGAAGGCTTGAGATGTCATACTGAAAACTTTTCATTGATGAACAAAATAATGTTTTTAATAGATATAACAATTCAAGGGACAGTGGCAATACTCAAGTATTTCAGTCAATGTAAGTAACTTGTGAAGTGGATAATTGTTACAATATTAATTTTTATATTCCTTGACTCAACGACTGAAAGTTGCTGAACTGTTACTATATAACTGCATCATATTTTGTAGGTGCTGGTATTGAATATGTGCCATCTTCAAAACAAGTTGTATCAGCAATCAGTAAGTACATACAGCATGTTTAAAGTGTTAAGCAGAGTTGATTTTTTGCCAGTAACACACTATGCCATCGGGTCCATGAGTGAGTGAGTCAGTGAGTGAGTGAGTGAAATTCGGGTGAACTTCGGGTGAAATTCGGAAATCTCCGAAGGAGAGGCGAAGTGTCAAGTCGAAAGATACGCGAACTACGTGCGCCGGCCTGAGAGCGTTTAAGGCGACTATTAATAATCAAATATAGGGTTTGTGGTTATAAATATACGGTTTGAGACCAAACCGTGCAGTTTAGTCCAGAAATATATCTGTAGGGGAAACGTTTGATCAATTCTCGATAAACGCGGTATTGATTTTTTTTTTTCGAGTTAATACGTTTATTTCACACATAAATAAATTTTTACATTTTAACACTATAGATTTTTACAATAAATTTTTTTTACATATATATAACACAGAAAATTTCCTTTTTTTTTACAATAATTTCCTTTTTTTTTAAATTACAATTTTGGACAATTAACAGAACTTTTTGTTGTTGTTGTTGTTGTTGTTTATTGATGCTCTGAAAGTAGTAGATACTATGGGCTTCATGAGTATTCGGAAATTTCCGAAGTAGAGGCGAAGTCTGAAGCCGAAAGATATGCGAACTACGTGCGCCGGTTTGAGAGCGTTTAAGTCGATTATTAATAATCAAATATAGAGTTTGTGGTTATAGATGTACGTTTTGAGACGAAACTGTTCAGTTTAGTTCATAAATATATCTGTAGGGGAAATGTTTGGTCCAGCAGCAGTAGTAAAGACCTTTTATTTGTCTGTCAACAGCTATTAGTGTTTGCCTTTGTTCTTCTATTATCATGCATTATATCTCACACGCAAAAATATTCCCTGCGAATATACCAGTTTATTCAACTTTTTATTTCACTATATATCTAAATTGTTTGCTGTAAAGACTTCTACAACGGCATTATTAACACAACAAATCGTGAATTTTTTCGTACATGTTTCAGATGTTTTATCCATTACGTGACCAAACGCATCAGGTCTTCAGGTCAAATAGAAGATAAAAATAAACTAGACGCACTCGTGCGTTTACTCGTGCCCATGTAAAAAAGCCCAAAATCGGCTTAAAAAGGACATTTAGATTAGCTGCCGCTAGATTAAGAGCGATTGACATGTTGTCGTCAATAAAATTTTTAACAAGACGCTCCTCGAAGCGTACACTGGCTGCCTGTAGTTCAACAAGCTGCAGTAGTAAAGGCCTTTTATTTGTCTGTTGACAGCTATTAGTGTTTTCCTTTGTCCTTCTATTATCATGCATTATATCTCACATGCAAAAATATTCCCTGCGAATATACTAGTTTATTCAACTTTGTATTTCACTATATATCTAAATTGTTTGCTGTAAAGACTTCTACAACTGCAACGGCATTATTGACACAACAAATCGTGTATTTTTTTTCGTTCATGTTTCAGATGTTATCCATTACGTGACCAAATGCATCAGGTCAAATAGAACATAAAAATATATTGAATATCAATAAACTTACCAAGGGCACTAGGACAAAGTCGGTGTGCACTAGTCGAAGTAAACCCCTACCCCCACCCCCAACCAGGGACAGGCCTTGAAATGTGGATTTGAGGCCAGTAACCACATGGCCTCATAGAGGTCTATTTTTTATGATTTTGCCACAGATACAGTATAACATCATGAAATCAAGGCGATGGCCAACCCTTCTATTTACATGTACCTGTATGTTTGAAGCCATCCTTCCAAAATCAGAATAAGTGATATTTGATCAAAATCTAAGTTCTCCTCAAAGATCTTTTAATTTCAAAGGAGAATTCAGGGTTCAGTTGAATGCAAAGATGTCCTACATTTCACCATGAGTTTATGTGGATATACAGGTCTATGTCTGCAATATTTGTACTGCAGAGGTGGATCCAGCATTTTTTTTAACAGGAGTTGTATGGTGGCTATAAAAATGAAGGGTAATGCCTAATTCAAGTTTGTCCTTAAAAAATCAAAATTATTCATGGGGGGGGGGGGGGGGGACGAAACAACCCCATAACCCTCCCCCTTGAGCCCACCAGTGTACTGTACCTCAATTGCCACTTGATTTCATTATTTGACAGACAACAGCACAGCAGGCTTTAAAGGTGATGACAATTCTGCTCTTGACAAAGCTGTTGAGGTAAGATTATAATCCGAAGGGCTCAAAGCAAGAATTTTTTTTGTCTTTAACTCTTTATTCTGAAAATCATTCAAAGCAAGAATTATCAATGTGTTTCCCAATTAAATTTTGACTTGGACTTCAACTTTGACAGACTTCAGAAAGTCACCTGATACATAACAGTTGTATTACACAAACAGTTAGTTCAGTTATTTCTTAATTCTTGCTTAGAACGGAGCAGATCCAGGATTATCTTTGGGAGGGGGTGCACCATCTTCAGGAGGGGGTGCACCATCATATAAATTGGAAACTGCTGAGAGGATATTTTGGAAAAATATATGGATGAAAGGACTCAAAGTTGTCTCAGGAGGGGGTGTGCACCCCCCTGCTCCCCTCCCCTAAATCTGCCCCTATAGAACCCATTCATCTGTTCAGCATTACAAGAATCATATTTTGAGATACATAATTTATAAAATGATTATACAGCTTAACTTGTACTAGTTAGTTCATCACATTATTATGACTTTGAAATTAAGTCAATATTATATGAGTACAACATCTTTAATATCCTAATATAAGGAAATAAAAGCTTGGCTTTTGTGGTGATGATGACAAAATTTGGGTGATGGCATTGACACACTAGTAGGGCAATTTAGCAAACACGATGCAATGTTAAAGTATATATGCGTTGACGTTGCCAACATCAAGAAAAAGACGTGAAAACAAGCAAAATGGTGTCCTGAATGTTGCATCATGATGTTGTCATGGTATTCATGCAACACACGAATTTAATAAATTTGTCATCTAACATGATCCTGTTTTTGTGTTGCGTCATGTTTGCTAAATCACTCTTACTAATGTTTCACTATAATCATTGATAAAAGCTGCTTTAAGCAGGGTTTTCATTATCTTTTTGAATAAGCCTCTGAGTGATTGAAGTAGGCGTCTGTGTCCCAAACGGGGCTGCAAACATATTTATTAAGTAAGACACAAAATAACCGGCAGTAAGAGGTAAAATAGGCGGCGCTATACTGCCAGTAGCCGCCTATTATTGAAACTCCTGCTTTAAGGTGTTCTTCATATACATGTAGCTGTAATGTGGATCTTGTGTCTTACATCCAGGGGAGCTAATTGAATAATCAAGCTAAGAGAAAAGGTGTCTTTATACACTTTATTTTACTTATGTTTTGTTCTATTTTAAGCACAATGTTTGTTATAGGTTGAATATATGTTTTTCATTATAAGAATTCATTTTACTTTTTTTAGGAAACTTTACACCGATATGATTTTGAAAAGGTTAGAATTTCGAAATTGTATACATGATGCAATTAACTTTTGGTTTGTGTTTTAATCTTTCAAATATGAAACTGAAACATAAAATAAATCTTTTTAAAATCTAAAGATAAGCTTGAAATTGGTAACTGGCCCAGTAGCAAAGAAGCTGCTAACTCAGATGCATAAATGTGATATTTGAAGGAATCAATTGAAATTAAATGAGAATGTCAATCAAGGTAAAGAAAACAGTAAAGAAAGTCAACCTTAACTTTTACATTGTAAATGTACATCTACATTTTGGAGTTAACAAAGTTGTTTAAACTCAACTTACATTTAGCTATTTGCTGAAGAATCATTTGAAGTTGAGCAATAATTATGATAAACTATAGAACAATTATTAATTTTGTTAGTAATCCTGTTCATAGGTTAGGATAAAACGATACTGCCAACAATATAAACCATTCAATTTACTAATCTTAATTTGATGACAATAACTACAGTTCATGTAATTAATTCTTGGTTTGCAAGCATTTCCCAGAGAATGTAGCGACAAAAGACGTATGGTCGCCATGTTGGTGTTCTTGACAAAAGAAAATCAAGATAAAAACCACCAACATGTTTGCCAGGTCTTTTCTTCAATTCTCTCTCCTGGGAATGGTTGCAAACCAAACCAAGAATACAACTGTGGAAAAGTAAATGTAGTAATTATTTGCTATATGCTTGAAGTAATATGTAATATGTTTGTAGGTTTGTCATGCATTGAGTGACATAATTTTTCAAGCCATTAGCTGTTGATAAATTGATAAATCAATAAATGTTTTATTGAAAAACTTTATAAATTTGTTTTCTTTAAATATTCTATTTTTATAACATTTTGCTAATTACGTTTTTTTTTGAGTAGCCAACAATTCACCATTTGAAGGGCTCTCTGTGAAAATGACCTAAATGACTTTGTGATGGATGTCCAGACACTGATTTTTTGGCACATGAAATTAAAGTTTAATTGATACCGTTTTATACCATTGGAAAAAATTCATCCAAAAAGTCACTTAGGCCATTTTCACAGGAAACCCTTCATTTATTAAATGTAATGACTGTCTTAAAAAGCCAAGTTGATGTTGAAGTTTCTCAAATTATCTAATCTTAAATCTTTCCAAAGCTGACTTCATAAACGTGCAATAATTATTGTAAAACCTCATTATAGTACAAGTTTTGTAAACATTAAATTTAAGCCCTTGAATAAGTTCACTATCTGCTATACACTGAATTGAAATATGGTGAACAATTTCAATTGAATAACTATTGTTTTATACTGACTAGCCTCTCATTCATGTGAAAACGCTTTTGTGTTTCCACATGAACTGACGAGGCTGGTCAGTCCAGAACAATTGTTATTCAAATTTGCCGCCATATTTCGATTCGGTCAATATTAATTGTTATTAAATTAACTTTCTAGGGACAAAAGAAAGACCAGATGGCTGAACTTGAAAGACAAATTGAGGAAATGAATAATGAGCAGCGTATCTTGGCCAATAAAGCATCAAAATCACATGAAGATTTACTCAGTAAGATACGCAAGGTATGTAAATTCCATCATTGTTTTTTGTTTGCTCAGTTAGAGTGTCTTACATTGGTGCACTATCAACTCCTTCAACAATATTTAGCTATGTTCTATCCCAGGGCCTTGTTCTGTAAAGTTTACATTAGCAAGGGTGTACATTAACAAGGGTGCTTAATTAGGAGATTGAGAGGAGTGGCACATGATTTGACATATGCCATGGCCATATAATTTTGAGCTATTTTTAAACCTGTTTTGCATCTACCAGCAACGTGTGCTGTATGTACATTTTGAATGTACATTTGAAATAACCAATTGAATAGACTTTGAAACCTACTAAAAATAAGCCAAGTGGAGGCTAACATGTTGGCACCCAAAGGTATTTTAACAAGGGGTGCTTGGAGCCTCAGTTGAGTGGGTTATGTGCTTCTGATTCCCAACCAGGAATCCAGTGAGCAATAAATTTGTTATGTCCACAGGCAGAGGCTGATATGGATGATGGTATTCTGTGGGAACAAAGAAAACTTGATGCTTTGAGACAAAACAGAAACTCTGCCCTTGCTGCAGGTAAGTTTGTATTACTGGTCTTACTGGTTTTACTGGTTTTACTGGTCTTACTGGTTTTACTGGTTTTACTGGTCTTACTGGTTTTACTGGTTTTACTGGTTTTACTGGTTTTACTGGTTTTACTGGTCTTACTGGTTTTACTGGTATTGGATTGGTCATACTGGTTTTACTGGTATTGGATGGGTCTTACTGATTTTGCTTGTATTGGATTGGTCTTATTGGTCCTATTCAAACGATTGTTAGCATGTGAGCTGTACAAGTTCAGTTCCACAAACTGGCAAGACACAACTTTGAACATACTCCTATTTTGAAATTTCTTAATACACTACGTGCATCATGATGCCACACAATATAACCTTTTATAGTAATACTACGTCCATCTGGCTTGAAAATGAAAAAGGTTAACTCCGCACATTGCCAGAGTATAAGTCAATGTAACATATATGGTTGTTGTGCTCAACATTTGCCAGTTGGGGCACAATGCAATTCTACTGTTGCTTGCTCCATGTACATGTTGCAAGAAAAAGTTGGCATTGTGATTGCTGACCTTAAATGTTCTTTGCGACTTGACTTTTTAGACTTCTTCTAAAGTTCTCGCTAGTGTTTATTATGTTAAGAATAGCTTTCTCCACTTTAAGTAATGTATAAAGAACGAGAGAGCGTGTTATATCGGTGGATAAAGATCCGAGCCGAAGGCGAGGATCTTTAGACCCGATATAACACGCTCTCGAGTTCTTTATATTACTTATCAAACGTCTAGTTGTCAATTATCATATTGGACCAGAATTTTCCAAGTTTGACTACTTTTGGCTTAGAAAATCCAACTTCAAGTTTATGCAAATGAACCAAAATCTTTATCCGATATAAAGATCTACGTTCCGGTAGTGATTTCCATTGTGTTTTCTAATGAATTATTAATGAGTTTGATAATTACAGAGAAAATTGACACAAGAGGTGACTCTGACTCAATGTTATACCTTTTGTTTTATTTCAGACGAACTTCTACAGAACGACCTAGTGGCAATGATTCTTCAAGAACATGAAAAGTATGTATCTTAATTGTATCACTCTTGACTTAAAAGTATGTCAGTGCAGGGGCGGATCCGGGATTTTGCAAAGGGGGTGTCCCAAATAGGCCTCTTGAGAGATGACGTCACATCGCCTCCTAACAATGGAATGTGATGACGTCATCTCGTACGGCGCTAGGGGGGACACCCCCCTGGATCCTCCTCTGCAGTGTATGTAGGCAAGTGCCTTGCTGTCTTGCTGTACCCGTCATAACTTACAATGTTGCGTCTTTCATATTTTTTTCCCAGAGAGAATAACAAAGAAGCAATTTTAGATGAAATGGAAAGGCAAAGGTAAAATATAACTGTTCCAAAGAACGTAGACGGTCTGAGATCTGAATCTGAATCTGAGCGAGATGGAAGGAAATTGTTGGTACGAACTAGAAATAAATTACTATACATAAAATGACAGGAGTTTAAATGGATGGTAATACGCGTATTTAAAGATAAAAGCCTCGTTCTAATTATTCTTTTCAGTTTTAGATTCAGATTCAGATTCAAATTCAAACCTTCGGCCATCAACGTCAATAATCAAAAATAAATAAATAAATAAATAAATAAATAAATAAATAAATAAATAAATAAATAAATAAATAAATAAATAAATAAATAAATAAATAAATAAATAAATAAATAAATAAATAAATAAATAAATAAATAAATAAATAAATAAATAAATAAATAAATAAATAAATAAATAAATAAATAAATAAATAAATAAATAAATAAATAAATAAATAAATAAATAAATAAATAAATAAATAAATAAATAAATAAATAAATAAATAAATAAATAAATAAAAAAAAATTCTGTTGAAGGCTCTTTGTTTTGTCCTCAGAATTGAACTTGACCATCTAGTTGAAGTCACTACAGAAGAAGCAGAAAAACTGCGAAAAGAAGAAGTAATAGGTACATGCGAAAATATTATCTTTCTCTTGATTGTTTTCATCTCTTTGTCTTTTTCTGTCCGTCTTTCTCCCTAGAGTTATCTGTCTCAGTTTTGTCTTTCTAGTTCTGTCCGTCCGTCTCCATCTGCCTACCTGCCTGCTTGTCTGTCTGTCTTAATAGTTTGTAATCTCGCTCTATTCTTTCCATTGGTATGTTTGCCTTGTTTTAACCTATTTGGTATTTTTTTTCTTTTCTGTTCAACCAGCATCAATGGCAAAATTACTTGCATCTCGTGAGACGCAAGATCGTTTGGTGCGTGAATACCAGTCTTCTCGTGAAAACATCGCTAAACAGGCGATAAAAAGGTGTCTAAATTGACATTATTTTAACCATAGATTATCCTGGGTTCCAGGGGTTTATCGTCTCGTCCTGACGTTCGTTTGGTTAATAGGAGAACCTGACTCGCTAAAGAAAGCAAACAAAAAACCCTGGAGCCCAGGGTAACCATAGATTACCACTACTACAATGTACGAATCCAGTTATTCGCCAAAAACATTATAGAGGCATCGTAGCGCTATTATAGTCACAGTTGTCATCTTATGGCCCCTCCACCCTTGCAAATGTTGGGTGAAACGATACATGGAGTGACATGTAGAGTAGATTTTGGTTTGGGCTAGCTCAGAAGTAGATTTTGGCTTGGGCTCAGATTTTGGCTTGGGCTCTCTATTTTAGTTACCTTGATTTTCTATTTGCAGTGAAGCTGAAGCCAACACGTATGTGTTAGACCTGCTAACAGAACAAGACAAAGACAAAGAAGCCTTGCAGACACGACTCTCCAAGGAGGTTAGTGAGACTTGTTCTGGACACTGTCGTTGTCCACTAGCACGTATAGTCAACTCCCGTTATTGCCGACACCCTTGGGAGCGTAATTTTGTATTTATAAGACAGTCAACTCAGTCCCGTTATTTGCGGACACCCTGGGGGACCGTCATTTTGTGTCCGTAATACGGGGACAATCCGTATAAGCGAGAGTTATTTCATAATGTTTGTAATTTGCATTAATACTTTAATTGTCCGTGTTAGCGGGGTGTCCGAATCAGCCAGGTTATCGTAAGCTGAAAGTTGACTGTACCAGTATTGCTGATGTACGTGTTTCAAGAGTATGTTTGAATTGCTGGGTTTCAATCATTCCCTTGAGAGTCAAAATATAAAAGAGTGGCAGCCATGTTGGTTGAACGAACAAGAGACACTAATGAGTAATCTTTTGTTGAAGTTCAACCAAGATGGCCGCCGTGACGTCAATTGAAAACCAGCAATACTGAGAAATGTCTTTGTCGTTTTAGGCGTTGGCTCAAATGCATGCCATACAAGCGTTACAGTTACAGCAAGATAGAAAGCACTGTCGTATAAAGAGCCAGGTTTGGCTGATTTTATTTACTTATATTATTTTCATACTCCAATGGAATCCAATTCCCTCACAAGAATGCTTGAATTCATGAATAATTTATTTTCTGAACGTCCAAGCAGAACTCACCCCTATGGTCACATGCATGTACTTTCATACCCATTCTCCCTTGCAGCCATATGAAGGAGCAAGTGAAAAGCCGGCTCGGTTGCTTAGTGCACCGTCGGCTTCCTGGGAGACCAGTTTCTAGCTGAAGGAACTACCGACGCTAAATATTAGTACTTTAGTCTCATTTTATAATTATTACAATTTGTTCAGTCTAGAATCTGAACGATTTTTGCTTATCCCATAAATGACAGTCCTGTTACCATTATTATTAGTTGTTGACTCAAGAGACGTCACAAACCTGCTGATTTCTATCCTTTGCTTTCTGTTAGATTAAAATACTTGAGGACCAACTTGCGCAGTTAACTGTGATAGAGATCGATAAACGAGAAGAAAGACAAGAGAACGAAAAGGTTTGATATGAGATCACACAAGTTAACTAATACTGTTAGAACTATTGTGGGCGTGTGCGCAGTAGATCTGAGAACTATTTCAACCCACTCCACCTTAACAATATTGCTGTGAAAAGTTTGAAACCCACAGCCCTGAAATCAATCGGACATTATATAATAATTGGTATATTACGCGCGCTCTGATTGGTCGAGAACCGTGTGTGATTAAAGCACACACACATAGATAACGTCATTGAATCTTACGCGCGCTCTGATTGGTTGAAATGTTTCTATTTTCTCGTACTATAATAGATGCATAAAAGACGTCAGAATGTGGTGAGAACAACAGTCATGCCACTCGACGTCGTAATGTGGCGTACTTTTTGTTCTCACCACATTCTGACGTCATCTGTGCATCTATTAGAGTACAGACGCATGGAAAAATGAATGTATTTGTTATTACCTTACCTGACCAACAACAATGTGTGGGGATCGGAGGATCAAATAACATAGGCACTATTGTTAATTATACATAATGGTTGGTATATTACTACATAATGATTGGTATATTACGTGCGCTCTGATTGGTCGAGAACCGTGTGACTACAGCACACATGCGCAGATGACGTTACAGATAATGCACAGAAGACGTCAAAATGTTGTGCCTGAGAAAAACAGTCACGCCACTCGACTTCGTCTCGTGACGGACGTTTTTGTTCTCACCACATTCTGACGTCATCTGTGCATCTATTAGAGCAAAGACGCACGGAAAAAATGACATCTGTTTGTCGTAATGTACGAATGTAGAAATAGAAAACGAGGCAGCGTGCTATGTTGAGTGATAGAAGCACGCGGGAATTGTAAGAGGACGAGAGAAGTGTTAGGAGAAGCATGAGGCGTAAGCACTACTACCGACTCGGTTTTCTATTTCTTTTATCTATTTCTTTTATAAGATACAATTGAAGTTTTATTTTCTTTTTTCGTTGGAGAAAGTTTGAAAATGTGCACGCGCGTTCTGTGTGTTTTCATAGAGAACGCGCGACACGCGTCCTTTGGCCAATCAGAGCGCGCGTTATATCGTAGTTATTTTATAAAACACTATGAATGACACCGAGTGCCAACGAATATTGGCAACAATATTTGACTTGTTGTTTGGTTAGGGTGCATGACCTTACATCGTTCCTCTGCAGGTTGCTCTACAAGAAATGCGTGGTCGACTTTCTAGTGTACTTGGTCAGTTAATCATTGAGCAAGAAAAGCGAGAAAAACAACTCATGGACAGACTGGTGAGAATTTTTTATTGATTTGTTATTTAAAAGTCTTTATATCCATTTTGTGGTGCGCCCGCACAAATTGTTGGTCTCTGGTTAGCTCAACTTGCTGATGAAAAAAATATAGCAAAGTGGAACCCCACTTTACGACTGTCCCGTTAATGCGAACACTCCACTATTACGGCCACCTCATTTTGGCTCAACCTCGTTCCCAGGCCCTTTTCCCTTCGCTTGGAGGTGGGGCGGGAAAGCGAAGGGAAAAGGGCCTGGGAACGAGGTTGATTTTGGCTGGCAACTAGAGATCACACTAAATCTTTTGTACAAATACCCCGTTAATACGGCCATACTGTTATTACGGCCAGTTATTTTTGGCCTATGGATGGCCGTATTTGCGAGGTTTCGATATAGACCAGCATTCTAGCGCCCATAGAGGTGTGTACATATTTGAGCATTCATGAGTGTTTAATTATTACACAAGCTAAGACTTATTTGTAATACGACCTGAAAGAAGGTTTGGGATGAATGGATGAATTTCAGCCCTTACATTGTAGCGTGACATTTCAACAATGGTCTTGTTTTCGTAGGTTGAGATGGAAGAAAAACGCGTATCAGATGTGGAAGATTATTGGTTGATACAATATCAACGCTTATTGGACAATAAACCAGCTAGCTTGTTAGAAAAGGTAAAAGATATGAGCTGTAGAAACCTGTTAACTCAAACGCGATTGCAAGGTGCTTTCATTTATCATGATTTGGGGAAAGGGGTGCGGCAAAATTGGGTGGGTGGGTGTGGGGTTATGTTATTTTAGAAAGTATCTTGGGGGTCTGACTTTTTCAAAAGCCCTGTAGGGAAGTTTGGTCGAAGTATTGGATGAATTGTGAGTGAATTTCAGGGGTGGGTTGTCAAAAGTTTGCTCTCCATAGATGTAGGCTAGCCTCCTCCGCAGGCGTCTTCATAATCTAAGAATTTGAATTTTTACGTATCTTGGGTTTCCTGTGTTGCTGGTAGAGAGGTACTAGGCGCTAGTTAGGTTTAGATCGAACAGGAAATTCCACAGGAATCCCACCGGAATCGCAAAGAGATTTAGAGAATATTAGAGATGCCTGCGGAGGAGGCTAGATGGGGGCTAGGACTTTTTTGCAGTCACATCCAGTGATTTTGTCAACCCACTCCATGCCCTCATAAATGAAAGTCCCCTAATTTCCTTTCGTGTTAACTGTCAGGAATGCGACCCAGAAGTGACAGAGGTTCTTCAAGAGGCCAACGCTGAAGACTACTTAGCCTTGTTTGCTAGACACCGTATAACATGGAAGATGCTGAAGAATATGTCAACCGAAGAACTCAAAGAGGTATATGTCAATGAACCTGGTTTATTGTTAAAAATAAGGAACCTAAGATTAAAACTTGTGATACACTACACCGCGTTTTTTAAAAAAATGTGGGAAGGGTATATGGTAATTATGGACCTAGGATAAAAACTTGTGGCACACCACACTGTTGGGTTTATCAGAACACAAAAATTGGTATAGTAGTGTAGTGCGATGAGAACTATGGACCTAGGATGGAAACTTGTGGAACACCCAAATGATTTCATTAACAAAAGTGTGCAGAACTGATTATTTAGCGGCCGTTATAGAGCGAACAAAATGTCTTTTGATGATGTACTTATGAAATCTTTTTCAGATGGGTATTCGTGAGATGGGGGTACGTATGGCAATTCTTGAAGTAGTCGAGAACCGAGAACAAATGGATAGAAAAGCTCAAGAAAAAGAAAAGGACATTGAAAAGGCGCCACCTACGGTAAACATTGTAACCAAAATATTGAGTATTTTTGTTATAGTTAGTCTGAGATAAATCCTGTTTTCTTTGAGTTGGTTATATCAGAGAACCTGCTGTGTCAAACACAAACGCGCCAGTTTTTCAGGTTATTTCAGTGACTAACTGTAGACCCTTTGCATAAATCTACTTATCATATGCAGAAACATTCGAGGTTAGTGGTGTATCTGCAGTGGATTTATGCAAAGGGTATGTAGATTAACCCATGCAGTAGTACCCTCTTTTTGGAATACTCCATTTTCGAGTTCCTTTTTGCTCAGGCTAAGCCTCGATTACGCGAAATTTATTCCATAGAATTTTAGCAACAGTCCGATGGCCATGGAATGCAATGAACAAACAAGGAGAATACTTTAGAATTCCACGGGGTTTTAGCTAAATTCATGAATATTTTACTTAGATTCTAGGCTAAGCCTGAGCAAAACGGAATTCGAAACTGGTCTATTAATAATGTGTTGTATCCTTTTAGAGTTCGAGATAACGGGCATCGCTAATGTACTAAGCGAGACGTTTATGAATAATTTCATTAAAGGTTTTGCGACAATTATTTGTTACTAGGAACCAGGTCCCAGCCGTCCCGTCCCATCAGCGCCACCAGCTGAAATTCCAGTGCTACGGCCTACGGGAGCAGCAGTGTATAGCGAGTGTGTTGTTTGTCTGGACAAAAGGGTAGGTAGACTATTACCTGCGTCATCACCATCATCATCATCATCATCGTTATAGCAGTTTTCTTTTTGACTGTAAAAAATTTATGATGTGTTGAGCAGCGTCTCAGCGTTCTGATTGGATAATACATCAACGTTAACCAATCAAAACAGTTGACACACTAGCCTACGTGGCTGGTGTTTTCCCTCTCCCTCTCCCTCTCCCTCTCCCTCTCCCTCTCCCTCTCCCTCTCCCTCTCCCTCTCCCTCTCCCTCTCCCTCTCCCTCTCCCTCTCCCTCTCCCTCTCCCTCTCCCTCTCCCTCTCCCTCTCCCTCTCCCTCTCCCTCTCCCTCTCCCTCTCCCTCTCCCTCTCCCTCTCCCTCTCCCTCTACTCCCTCCACTAGAGCCTATGTAGGCTATCGAGACACAGCAATACACGACGACGGATTTTTTCAAAATCACGCGAAAACTCTATCATCCATCATTATCATTATCATCTTCTATACAATACCATCATAACTACATATTACACAATCTCTCGTTATTATATTCTGACAGTTTTTCGTGCGTTTCTAGTCTGATGTTGTCCTGCTTAATTGTGGTCATGTTTGCTGTTGTTACGAATGCTCAGCACCTCTTCAATCCTGCCCAATATGTCGCAGTCAAGTGATACAGCGAGTCAAGATTTACTTGGCCTGAGTTTTTAACCATAAATTTTAATCCGCCAATCAAGGGATGTATATTTCTTGGAAAATCAATTGAACACCTCCGATGTATAAAACTCGCGCTGATCAAGTCCACTGTGGTGACGTCAACCGGAAGCGGTATAAATAGTTTTCTGTTTCCACAGGGGGCCCATGCTTGGTGTCTGAGAAAGGTTCTATAACTGATACTCGGTTTGAAAAACAACAGTGACGTAACAAATCAGTTGAGAAAAGCTGTCATTTTACGTGAAAGATCTTGAAGCACGTAGGGATGGTAACTGCATATTGCTAAATTCAATTGACGTCACAGCAGTCATCTTGATTTAAGAATCGGAACCCGTCTTAGATATGAGGCTATAATGCCATTGCATATGTATTACAGGCATTAATGAAATATCTAATCTTTAATTATAGGCATATTTAGTAACAGACCGGACATTATTTTCAGGGAGGGGGGCTGGTGCAAAAAAGGGGGGCCACATTTTACGCTCACTCTGTAAGAATGTTATGTATGTATGTATGTTGAAAGGGGGAGATGCCATCAAAAATTGAGTTAGTGTGCAGTCAGTTACCTTTTTCATTTAAACCAGACCCCCAACCCCCTTAAATAATGACCGGTCCCTAACATCCGTTCAACCGTTGTAGAGTAGCCATTTCACTCGACAAAATTGTAGATAGTAGTTAATTTAGTGTAAGCTGTGTCCAGCCAAGGAATTTCTTGGGACCGCGATGCTTTCCCCTTTGTATCGTGGGAGCACGAAACCTCACGTCTGGAAACTGAGTTTACTATAATAGTGGATTGCTAAACCCGTATCGTGGGTGTTCGCCGTAAAATTGTTCGCGAACGAATCCAGCCTTTTCCTCATGTTTCCAAGCGTGTGCATTTGAATGTCGACGTTGACGAGACATAAATTCAAAATAATTGACAGGAAATTTCTAAAAGATCATCCAATTAAGTTAATCTCAAGAAATGAAGATTACTTTGTCTTTAACCGACAATGGCCTATTATGAGAAAAATTGTAAGGCTACGGCCGCTTTGGAAACAATATTACGTTGCCCCACCCATAATGTATCCGTATCAGTTTCTGCAATCCATAGTTAATTGTGTATAATTTAATTGACCTTTGCCCACTTACGGCCTTGAACAGTTGTTCAAGTCGGTTGGTTTAGTAGACAAAAAATTACTGTACAACAAATAGATACTAAAAATTGAAATTCAACTTCGATGCAAGAGCAAGTGTGGCTCAGGTGGTTGGAAGGGAGGGGTAAAGTACGTACCGTCGGCCTTACGTTCATTAGACATACAAGTTGCCGACGGGAAATAAGGTTGCTTCGCGGGCATCGAAGCGTAATAAAAAAGGCGTGTTTGGCTTTCATGCAGATTGAATGTATGTGTAAATTTGCTCTAAATTATGATAGGAAAAAGGAAGAACGAAATATTGATAAAATTAGACCCTGTTATCTGGAACTTAACAAATAGTTTAAGATCAATGTTGGAGAAATTTATCACTAATGTAGTGTATTTTATCATGATATCATTCATAATAATTTTCATTCTTTCTTTAGCTTGCGTAGCCGGCACTTTTGGGAGAGGAAAGGGGAGAGGAAATAGAAGGGAGCGCATCCATTCTTTCCCTTCCTCTTCCCTTTTTCCTTTCCTACCCAAAAGACGACGGCTCTCAGGCTATCTTTATTTAGAGGAAGAGTCTGATACTTCAATATTCTTATTTGAAGGCTCTGGAAGTCTTCTTGTACGTAATTAATATGTTTTTTGTTGGTGTTATACGTCCTCTTATTTACCTCAAAACTGCGTAGTGTCGTCAATCGTATGTTACTGAATAAGAAGACAGAACAAGAAAGTAAATTTGTCATTTAGAAATTATGTTCACTAGGAATTCTGCAATGCATAATAAAGAATTGTATGCACCTTATATTTCGTTGTACTGCTTGCTGCATTGGTATGCAAGTTTTTGTGGATAGGGGTGCAGACAAGCTTCATGTACATTGGAAACGGCAGAAAAGTTCAGGAGGCCCGCGCTTTTTCGTGCTAGAAATTGCGCGTTTAGTACAGCAAATTAACGCTAAATGAATCACGTATTTGCCGTCTAGTCTGCCGTTTGTCGTGTTTAGTTGGTGGACGTGAAACGTTGCTCTGCTCCGTATTTGGCAGTTGTTGCGCGCGCGTAAGGATGGAAACCGAAACCGTATGAATGGGGTTCCTGTGATATTTTGAGCCGAGTAAAACTCAACACTACGCCTACATTCTATTTGGTCAGCTGCATTACCCATTTGCAAAAAGAAAGAAAATTTTTCATTTATATTTAGAAAATCTCGTCACAAATTACGCTGTTTCTCCTTATACTTTACCTCTATTTGCCCTCATATCTTAACCACAGTATCTTTATACAATGCACTTCAAGCTAAGCTCGGTTTTACGTGGCCATGAACTCGATGTACGTGCTGTTTGCCGGGCAGTGTTTCCCGAAGGAGGGATTCTGACAGCTAGTCGTGATAGGACTGCTCGAGTTTGGGTTCAAGATGGGCAAAACTACACTGAAGGACACGTAATGGCTGGTCACCAGAACTTTATTGCTGCTGTTTGTACGTTGCCTCCTTCAGATAACCATCCGCATGGTAAGTATTCACTGATTAGATTACTTACCTTTCAAGCTATACTGTACACTGTCAGCTCCAATATGACAAAGCAAAAATCAAGAATGTGTTTTTGTGTTGCTTCACGGTTTTACTGAAATTGATTGATTGAATGACCTCTCTTTATAGCTGAAAGTGGCTCACTTGACATCAATTAGAGCTGTAGTTGAACAAAATTACAATAACTTTATTTATATTTTTTCAAACATGCACACACGAGATACTGTAGAGAGAGAGAGAGGGGAGTAGTGAGAGAGAGTGAAAGATAAATTTAGTGGAACAATACGTGCAGTGATTCTATCTCATATCAATTTTAGAGTCACTGCCGATAGGCACTGACAATAATATAAAGTCTGAAAGATGTATTGTGTTCGGTGTCCTAAATTAATAATGGTATTATGGATTGAGCTGCATGAGTCAACTATACCAAGGATTGACTTCTTTTATCATCTTTTCAGGTCTCATAGCTACAGGTGGCCATGACAACAATATACTTGTTTGGACCCTAGATTCCTTAGGTTTGTATTGTAATTGTATTGTAATTAATTTGTTGTGGTTTGAAATTACATGTACTTTTGGTTTGACAAGTTTCAAGCCAGTTTCATTATTAATTTCTTTTGAATACCGGTATATTATTGATGAACTCATATACAATTGACAATAACATGTGGCAGCAAAAAATTCAAACCAATTTTAAAATTTTCAAACCATAAAATATAATTGCAAAACCACAACTTACATTATATAATTCACATGAATGTATTGCAGATTTATATTAATTAATACAGGTTTTTAATTCAATATATAGAACCGCTATATACTCTAACTGGTCATACTGGTGCCGTATGTAGTTTGGTTGCTGGCAAGTTTGGTACCTTACTCTCTGGATCATGGGACAAGTATGTATTGACAACATCGTCATAATTATAATGATGATGATGATGATACCAGTGGTCTTTTAAAAGGTTATTTTTACCCACTGCATACAGTGTACATTAGCATGATTACTTTTTAGATTGCATTATGTTTGCTATATCTTGTGTGTAAAGTACTTAGTTGTTACGTACTAGGCTGCTTTAATCTTGTGCCTTATTAGCTATAAATGTTGAGCAATAATATTGATCATGAATTCTTTCTTTTGGAAGTCAACATAGCAGTAGGCAATTTGCGTAATTTAGCATCATTTTGCTATGCACACTGTAACTACACCAGAACTACTGTACACCTTCTGATAATAATATTAATAACATACTATTAATAGTAATTATATATTATTTGTTTATACTCCCATTATAGCACAGCTAGGGTTTGGATCAAAAATAAGTGTGTCATGACTCTTAAAGGCCATGAAGCTGCTGTATGGGCTGTTGAACTTATGCCTGATCATGGACTAATGCTAACAGGTAGTTCCTTGCATTCTTAAATCATTAAATTGTAAGATAATAATAAACTTCTTTTATAGTGCATACATGTATCTTCCAGATCAGATAATGAGCAGATTTAGCAAGATCATGATGACAGTGAGATCATGAAAATATCATTAGTTAACATAAATACATGTATATTAGGTTATTTGTTGACTAACCAGATAATACAGCTGTGTATTTTTATGAGTCACGTTGTATTTTGGCGAGCCTTTAGGCAAGCCAAAATGCAGGTGACAAGTAAAAATTCACAGCTGTATTCCCTGGTTAATCGACCAATAACATATTTTATTATACAATTCTGCAAAAATCAATACAAATGATGTAATTTTTATTGCCACTTTTGACTTTGATTAGCGCATGGCTTTGCTCCAGGAAGCCATTCAAATGTTACTAACATAATACGGTCTCATATTTTTCTCGTTCTTGTGCATGTTACATACGTTCTTTTGAGAATTGTATAATAAGATTGTTTATTACATGACTGTTGTTTTGAACACAGGGTCTGCTGATAAAACTATTAAAATGTGGAGGGCTGGTTCATGTGAGAAAACATTCTCAGGCCACACAGACTGTGTAAGAGGACTGGCTATTTTGTCTTTGTTGGAATTCTTGTCGTGTTCTAATGATTGGTAAGTGTTATAGAACATATATGATCAAAATAAATTATTTGTAAAAATTTTATTCATTGATTCAGTCATCATTTTTTGTTTTTGCACATTAACTGTGCGACACCTGCTCCCATGGCCACCCCACATAACTTTACTAGTTAGCCAATCAGAGATCAGTATTTCATTTTGATTCACATTCTCACTTGCATAGTAGTAATATGACTTTTACTTCAATTTTCATGCTTTTCAAATTTTCTTGTCATAACAATAGTAAAATAGTAAAAATAATAAAGTTTATACAAAAACCTTCCAAGGGACCTAAATTTGGAGAGATGTTAGTCTACATGGCAGCTCTGGGGGATTGGGGAGGAGGAGAGGGGATTGGGGAGGATGGAAAAGGGAGGGGGAGGGGTGGAGGAGGAGTCCTCTTACACAATCTGTGTGGCCTTTCTCCTCCTCCTCCTTCTCCCCTCCCCCTCCCCTCCCCCTCCCCTTTTCCCTTACTCCCCAATCCCCTCTCCTCCTCCCCAATCCCCTAGAGCCGCCACGCAGGCTAGAGAAGATGTAGCTTCTTGCTTAACTTATTAATTTGTAAAGAAATTAATTGGGTGGCCGTGGTTGAATCCATTACACAGTAAACAGTCTCTTTTCTTATTTTAGCTTGTGAACAGGCTCTGGGGGAATGGAGAGGAGGAGAAATGGAAGTCAAGAGAAGTGTGCCTCAAGCCTGTTCAGAGGCTATTAATTAATATTTTTAAAAAATGTTATAAGTTTTTTGTTAAATTAACAATTTTCAACATCATCAAAATCTCATCCCATTGTTACTTTCACTTTCTCATTTTTTCACTTTATTTGTTTGCAGTACAATAAGAAGATGGATAACAACAGGAGAGTGTCTACAAGTCTACACTGGTCATACAGCCTTTATTTATGGGTAAGATTTCTCCCTGTCCTCCCAATAATAAGTTTACACATACTAAAATTGTTTGATTTTTTTCTCTTTCAGTGTCGCTGTATTCCCTAATGACAGTGGTAGATTTGCTTCTGTGGGAGAAGACAGAACACTGCGTATATGGGAAGGTTTGTAGAACTGCTTTAAATGGGGTACACCTAGAAATAGGAATAAGGATTTCAGTATAGGCATCACCAACAGCTATGCAAATTGCTACTAACAGTATATGCCTCATTTGTACCATAAGATAGTATGCTTGAAAGGGGGGGGGGAGGGGGTGCTTGAAAGCAGTTGGATGAAGTTACATTAAGCAGCTCTTTAATGGTTGGTTAATCAATGAGAAGTAGTGATTTCGTACATTAACCTTCAGTGGTATATATTGTTGAATATTGTTGTGTGAGGATATCAATGGTCTTTTTGAAAAGTTTTTGCATAATATATTTTTCAGGTGGTGAATGTCATCAGACCATTTCCCTACCAGCCCAGTCTGTATGGTGTGTGGATTGTCTGGAAAATGGTGACATTGTAACAGGATCAAGGTATAAAGTAATATCTCACACCGAGTGTCATAATTGTAGTATGGGGCTACAGTGCCAGTAAACAACATTATATATTGTAGGAAATGGTTGATATAGCTGGGTACTTTCAGATGTGGTATCACAGGCAACAAAGTCATGCAATAGACTCTTATCACGCTAGCGTGACATTATAAAATATTTGTTTATCGGAAAAAGGAATTCACTATCAAATTCTTCACATCAATATTTAGTAATATTGCAAAGTTTCAGGGAGATTGCTCTTAAACTGACAAAGATATGAATTTTTAAAACTTAGCATTTTTACAAAGAAATGTACGATGGATGGGCATCACATGCATGGCGAGCCTCATTATCATGCTTAACACATACATTTCTTTACAAAAATTCCACAAGAATATTTAGCTTCAAAAATTCATAACTTCGTCAGTTTAAGGACAATCTTTGCGAAACTCTGCAATTTTACTAATATCAATGTGATGAATTTGATACTGAATTCGTTTTTCCGATAAATCAAATATTTTATAATGTCACGCTAGTGTGATAAGGGTCTATATTTTGCACATTGTTGCATTGCATTTGCAGAGCAGATGTTGCTTGTATTACCACTCCACACTCAACAAATTTACTTTGTTGCACAAAGTACATGTAGTTCAGCACTTTCTACTTTGTGCAACAAAGAAAATTTGTTGTGCACGGGCTGGTGATATAAGCAACATTTGCTCTGGAACTTGCAATGTAACAGCATTACCGTATTTACTTGAATAAGCGCCCCCTTTGGACAAAAAAAAATTAATAAGCGCCTCCCCCGAATAAGCGCCTCGCACCTCGTTATAGTATACTAATACCAGTACTGTTGTAGTAGTATAACATTGATATTATTGATATTAAAAGGAAAGCATACTTTGACAGTTGTGTATGCGTTTCCTCCCGCTGAATAAGCGCCTCCCTCAAATAAGCGCCTCTCCCAAATAAGCGCCCCGTTTTAGACGTGAAAAATTTAATAAGCGCCGGGGCGCTTATTCGAGTAAATACGGTAAGCAAAATCCTGCAATATTTTGTTGCCTGTATTACCGCACCTTTTTGTTACTCTGTAGCTCAAACGTCACTGCTTGTTTGTTGCTCTTCAAGACAAAAACAAATGTAGGCATGAAACGTTGTTTTAGTACATGTGGTTCATATCACAAATTTGTGTCTGTTTTTGTTGTAGTGATGGGGTAGCTAGGGTTTTCACAAGTGATCCTGATAGATTTGCTTCACCAGACGAAATCAAGGTTGGTTTAGATATATGATACATTTATTAACTTATATAGCGCGAATATCAATTGGGATATTTTCATCCGCGATGGTGATATGAATGATTATGAGAAAGTAAAGGGATTGAAGGGTTGAAAGGATTGTTATGACACTAATTGATTGATGCTAACTTTGATTGTTTCAGTTGTTTGAACAAGAAGTAGCTAGTCATGCAATACCAGCTCAAGCAAGGTCAGACATTAAAGATTTATGTGATTATATCTGTTAGAATAATTATTAGGGGAATTTCCAACAACTTAATCCACAAAAATCTTATTTTACAACACTTGATACTAATCTCGCGATCTGATTGGTTGATTAGAGTGTGTCAATAAGAGGACAGACACACTGCTGACGCGTTTCAGCGCGCGCTAGTTCTGTTGCCCCGTTTGAAAAGGATTTTTTAACTTTTATCTCAAATAATTGTTGTAAAAAACGAATTGAAGATGGTTTTTCATTGTCTGTCCTCTTATTGACACACTCTTGACGTCATAAAATGTTCAAAACTTTGCAGTGAAAACACTCGCTGCGCTCGTGATTCCACTTGAGTTTTGAACATTTTATGATGTCAAGAGTGTGTCAATAAGAGGACAGACAACTCAAAACCATCTTCAATTTGTTAAATGTTGAATGGCTGTTGACTGGCTGTTGAATGGTTGTTAAACAGCCGTTTAGTGGTCATTTAACACTAGTTGTTAATGGCTATTGAATCCATGGCTGTTACATTTTCAATGGATCAGATTGTTGGAAATTACCAGTTATCAGATGTGAGTTTTGTATTTCATAGTACTATTATGTTGCTTTGATATGTCTATTAAATTTTTATAAATGTGCTTCCTTCATGATGAACAGTGGACAAATTGGTGACATTAAACTTGAACAGCTTCCAGGACCAGAGGCTTTACTAAGACCAGGTACATTAATTAATTGATATGATATGAAATAATAAACCTTTATTTTAACACAATGATAATTGAAGCTTATAGCTTGAATGTGGGGTCGTGCATAATTAATGTAGAAGCATTATTCAAACAATCATTGTGTTCACATTTGTCCAGATGTCTTGAATAACTCAAGTTGACCAATTTTTAAAAATCAATATCCATATTAAAATCTTAGTGAACTTCCTGGTTGATTACCTTCAGGTACATCACCTTGAGCTGGCTATTGAGTGTAATTTGTCTTTTTAACTGGATTTTTATTAATTTGATTAATTATTAGGTAAAAGAAGTGGTCAGACAATTATGGTAAGGAGAGGACAAACAGTGGAATGTAATCAGGTACACTATGTTACTTTATCAGTAAAGGTGCTGTTACACGGTGCAATTTTTTTTGCAATGCAATGCTGTTGCATTGCAAGTTGCAGAAGAGATTACACGTGTAACACCCTTCTCTGCAAATTGCAATGCAATGTGCAGGTTGCAGAAGTTGAACGAGCATCTACTTTTCACAATTATGCGAAGCAAGTTGCAGTGTGTAACATCTATCTAGCAACCTGCAATACAAATTATGTCGCAATGACCAGTTAGAATGCTGTAACTGCTGACTTAAATCTGATTTTATCAAAGACCAAGAAAAAGTTGCATTGCAAGTTGCGAGCATCTAAGATCTCACCAGCAACATGCAATGCTATGCTTTCATCATTGCATTGCAAGTTGCAAGAAAAATTGCACATTGCAACACTGAGCACCTTAAGGCATAGCAATATAATTAACCTGGTAGTGAATTGACCAGTTCCTAAATTTGCTTGAATGACCAAAGAGCAATATATTAGATTCAAAATGAGGCCAGGGTATTCAAAGAACATTTAAATATATAGATTTGAAAGCCTCAGCCTGATCAACTTCAATCTATTGTTATGTGATCAATCATGTGAATCTGGGAAATATCTATTGATCATAGATTTTATTTCTAAGTTATTTTCTTGCATTTTTAGTGGAATGAAATGGAAGGAAAATGGGAAAAAGTAAGTACTTCATGTAGAAGCTACAAGTTGAACATAATTGTACTTTACAGGCTGAGTGATACAACTTGATGATTGCTAATTATTGTGATTCAATCATTCTTTGTTTGTTAATCCACATAAAATGTTATTACAGGTTGGTGAGGTAGTTGGTGCTCCTGGCACAACAACCACTAGTGCTGGTAATAAATCCATGTATAAAGGAAAGGTTAGTATATTACATAATTATTATTATGCAAATGTACATGTACATGTATATAAGTGTGCCTCAACGTGTATATTAATTTTCTTTATTTTTTGAAATGTTATTTTTTTATTCAACAGGAATATGATATCATCTTTAATGTGGAAATTCAGGAAGGAAAGCCCCCACTAAAGCTTCCTTTTAACTATGGAGGTACTACTGTGTTCAATGTATACTGTATCTAATCCTCTCTCTATATACTGTACATTACATCCTTTTGCTCTACTCCCATGTTAGAGGGTTCTCCCCCTCTCAATCTCCTATACTCATGTGGTAACTTCCACTTCCCTTCCAACCCATACATTTAGTGTTGTCTTCCTAAAAGAAGGATAATATATAGAACCTGGATATTACATGGGCACACAGAGATTTATCTTTGAGTGTTGATGAGATTCTCTCACAAGTGAGCACAGCAAACAGCGCACATGTAATATTCTGTTTAATATATAATCAAGGATGAACTACAATGTGCCATTGCTGTGAAGCTCCCGAAAAATATAGCTATGGCAACAGTGTTATCTTCACATGTGAAATAACATGAAGATATCACTTTTTTGAAACAGAGAAAAATAGATAATTCATCGATGATTATATATTAAAATAACTTCATTTTTCTCCATCAGATGATCCTTGGGTTGCCGCTCATAATTTCCTGGCAGACAATGACTTAAGTCAGCTGTTTTTAGATCAAGTTGTAGACTTTATTATTAAAAATACAAAGGATGTTACTATTGGTCAGGCAGCTCCTACAGCCAGTGACCCATTTACAGGTATTTTTGTTTTGGGCTTCCTGTGTTGAACATGTTATTATAGTTTGGGCTTCCTATGTTGAGCATGAAATTATAGTTTGGGCTTCCTGTGTTTATTGTAGTTTGGGCTTCCTGTGTTGAGCATGTAATTATAGTTTGGGCTTCCTGTGTTTATCATGTTGTTATAGTTTGGGCTTCCTGTGTTGAACATGTTATTATAGTTTGGGCTTCCTGTGTTGAATATTTCGGACTGCTTGCACCTGATTGGGTCGTCATACATGTATGTGTGAGTGCCCAGATTTACATAAACTGAAATACACCTGTAGGAAATGGCACCCAACTGTGAATCCCACTTCAACCTTCGTTAACTTAATCAAATAGATTCCATTTTCCATGCCTCTGTACTCTATTAGATGCACAGATGATGTCAAAATGTGGTGAGAACAAAAAGTATGCAACGAGACAAAGTTGAGTGGCCTGACTGTTGGTCTCACCACATTTTGATGTGTTCTGTGCATCTTTTAGAGTACAGACTCACAGAAAAATGAAATCTATTTGTTTTATATAATATTCATCGAAACATTTCAACAAATGAGAGCATGCATAACATTCAATGACGTCATCTATGCGTGTATACTGTAATCACACACATTTCTCAACCAATCAGAGCGCGTGCGTAATACGCCTATTATTATATACTATGAGTAATCAAGAAACCATAATACTAAGAGAGCGAAGCTCAGTATTGATGTCTGTGCCATGTTCGTGGCAGCTAAGGCTATTTTTAGTAATTTCGCCATCGCGCGCGCAAGGCCCTCAACCAATAGAATTTGCTTTTTGGCGTGCGCGCGGAAGGGACCGTTTGAATTCTATTGTTTAAGTGCCTTGCGCGCGCGATGGCGAAGTTACTAAAAATAGCCTTAGCCGCCACGAACATGGCACAGACATCAATACTGAGCTTCGCTCTCTTAGTATTATGGTCTCTTGGAGTAATATAATTATCTATTACTAGGTGGAGCTCGTTATGTGCCAGGATCAACCTCATCAGTAACAGGTGCTAACCAACCCTCAATGAATGGAGGAGGGGCAGCGGATCCATTCACAGGTAATTCATAGATCCACAATTTGCTTGAGTGAACATGAAACAATTGCGCAGTATTCCCACTGGAATATAGAATGTCCAACAAACATCGTAGATTTCAGAAAGATTTACCGCATTTACTGTATTTTCCTAACGTACTCATGAATCCATAAATTCCAAGACAGACATATAAAGTTTTCAGCAATCTATGTATATTCGTGCTGTATACCGAGAAAAATGTATTTGGCTTGTCGGACGTAGCAACAGTAACTAAGATGGAACACAATGGATTGTGTATCTACGAATAAGCACTTCTCTCTCATTATTGTGATTGTAACAATTTGGTCACGTGTTTTAGTTGTTCAGAATAGACCACGTTCGATATATTAACATTCTAGCATGACAGTGAGGCTTTCATGAATAAAACTATGGAAATACCACCTAACCATAAGAAAGCAAGTGGATACAATTTTGGAAATTCTATAGTAACGCCGCTGAGTTATGAACTAATTTTCCAACCAAAATTCTGAAAATATGCCATTGGGTAGAGATGTCATTCATGGTAAATTCAGTTTATTCGTAACACTTATGGTACTCGGCAGTCATATTTTTGTATCTACATGACGTACCATCCGATCCAAGCCTCGCAGTCAAGTCAGAATTTTAAGATCTCGAACGTGACCTATTTGAGGTCCAGTACATGTAATTCTCTCTCTCACTGCTATGGTTTGTTGAGTTGTCAGCTTTGTGCATTATTTACTCAAAGGTTCTTCCTGTTGGTTCTGTAGTTAACCCCACCCCACTTCACAAGAAACAATCTGTATGTTAGTAAAATGTGCATGGAATCATGAACATTGATATTGTTTCTGTTGCAGGCAGTGGTAGTTATCGGCCATCCTATTCAAACACTTCACAGTCAGGACTGAATACTGGTGGAGCTGCTGACCCATTTACAGGTACCTCAATTTCTCTTAAAATATCAAGCAGACAGGTGGCGCTGATTTCAAGTGTTGTCTTTAAATGAACACTGCACAATTCATTTTTCTATTTTTAGGTGGTAATAGCTACAGACCTTCACCAGTTGCTACTATGAAGACCAGCAAATACTTTCCTAAGGTAACCTTGACGTAGCCATTCTCGTCCCCAGAGCCCATGGTGATACCGTCCAGCGGAAGGCATCGGGCTGGACGAGAATGTGACTTAGCCTCCTCCGCAGGCATCAGAGAGGGTTTCCTGTGGGTTTCCTTTGCTTTGTTCTTGGGCTTCCTGTTTAGGAGAAGTAAGAGGAGGGAGAATGGGAGGGGAGGAGCAGTCCTCTCACTGTCAATAGAGCAGATTTCGTATGAGTGTGAAACGGACCGCGCCGTGCCGTGACCGTGTCAGTGCCGTGTTGTCTATAAAATCATTCGAAATTCATGCCGTGACCGTGCTGTGACCGTGCGGTGCCGTTTTCACAGTCATACGAAATCGACTCATTGATCGTTACAAAGGAGGAGGCTAATTGTGTCCGTTAGAGTAGATTTCGTATGAGCGTGAAACGGACCGTGCCGTGCTGTGACCGTGTCTGTGTCGTGTGAGCGAGCGGTTCCGTTTTCACAGTCATACCAAATCTACTCTAGTTTCTCCTCATTATACTGTTTCTTCTCACATCCTAGGATGACTATGTCTCATTCGACAATGCTAACAGTAAAGCTATACTTGGTAAAATCAAAGAACTGAATGCTTCTGTAGATCAGGTAATTTTCTTAACTTGACATATTTCAGTGCTGAAAGTACACACTACGACACAAACACAATGTAGAAATATCAATATTACACTCATAAAGACAACATGGACATGTAAGAAGGGTAACAAAATAAGTCGCAGGTGTGTCACAGCTCAACACGGGTATAGCGTGGATGTTTAAGGGAACAACACGGACGCAACGCGGACATGTCACGATATAACACGAACGCAGTGGCCGGGACATGTCACGGAAATCCGCGCATTAATGTAACGCCCATACAATGGGGGTAACACAAGAGCAACATAAAGTAACGTGAATATAAAATAAAACATGACATGATATGAAACAGTCTTTACACACACACACAAATCACGGACTATGGCAGGTTCAATCTTTTTTTCTTTCTTTCTTTGAATATGCGCAAATTTCTCAAGTAAAACTTATATTGCAGAGTCAGCAGTTTAGCGAGGAAGATTTACAACATCTCACAGGTAATATATGCAACTCATTTCCCCGTCTTCTATGCAAGAGGTCCGAGTTTGGTCGATTCCCAGTTTGACCTAACAATTATTTGGACTTCGTTCCTCTCTGTGTAGCTTTAAGTGGCTTTAAATACCCATAAAACGTAGCACTGATGGAGAGTGGGGGGTAGAAGGCACACACTTTGAACGTTTCATACACGAGCTCTTGGCTTGAGAGAATGGGACAATCACTCCCTTTGGTTTCGAAGTAAAATAAATTACAATATAATCTTGATTTATCGAGCCCTCAGTTTCTCGAACCTCTCGATAATTCGAACCAATTGTTTTTTCCACTTTGGATTTGTTTCATGAATATGGTGCGCATTTTGGTCGTCATTTTTCTTTGTTTTCCCTTAGTACGTCTGATAATTGTACTAGCACTTTCTTTCTCTTTCGTTTCACTGTAGTTTTACCCCCGATTTTTCTAACCTCTCAATTTCTCAAACCAATTTTCATTTCCCTTGGAGGACCGAGAACTCGGGATCATATACTCTACCTTAACCTTCATAAATGGATAAAACCCAGCATGGTGTATGAAAAAGTGGTTGTTTGATGGAGATGATAAGTCAAGTCATTTACTGTTAATTGTATCTTTATTTGCAGATCTCTTATCCATAGTAATTGACAGTAATAAACCGACTTCGCCAAGTGATAAGCAGCTACATACTTTATTAAAGGGGCTAAACTGGCCACTCAATGTACTATTTCCAGGTACCTTTGATACAGTTATTTTGCAATATCTTTCAATATTTAGAGCAAACAACTCTTTCTTGAAAGCCTTCATGGCGTGATGATTGGCTTTTTAATTTAATTATCAAGGGTAAAGAGGAGGCACTTGTTCGAGAGGGAGTTTTTATTTATTCTGGGGATGGGGATGGGGCACTTATTTCATTGTTAGAAAATACCTCCTTCCTAGAACTGGATCGAGGAAATAACCAAAATTTAAATCATTTAAGGGTAAAGCAGAGTACCAGAATGCTCATGAAGTACCGTTGATTTTGCAACAATGTTGTATTCGCTCGGCTATTATTATTGCAGTATCATTTACTCTTCACAAACTTTTTACCATCGGTCTCACGAAGCACAGGGGAGGGGAGGGTGCGCTTATGTAAAAAACGCAGTAGAGAGGGGGCGCGTTTTTGAAGGAATCATTATTCGCTTAGTGGAATCATTATGGTGCCTGCATCATCAAAGTGATATCTGTCCAAACTATGTTATTTGCATGAAGGCGTGACAGTGTTTACTTTTAAAGGGGGACTAGCATCTAAATTGTTCAACATTCAATTTCGTTGAAACTACACTGAAAGACTCTCAAAGAGTTGTTCAAAAACTGGTTAGTTTGTTTTCTGTAAATTCCTATGGGAAGTATTAGATTTTTATGAATCTTTAGGGGTATCAGTGTCACACTCCACACAAAAAGTTAGTTCCATGTGCATTTCTTTGTAATTTGTAATTAAAATATCTCAATGTAAAATAATGTTCAACATTGAAGAAAACTGGTCAGAAAATGAATCCTTCAGTAGTCAAAACAATGTAAGAAAGCTCCTTCACACAAACTTTTAGTGTGAAAGAAATAAAAATCGTTTAAGAAACAAAACATAAAGAAATGTATGGAGCTGAATGGTTACGTTGAGTGTATGACGTCACCAGAAAGGTCTTGATGCTAGTCCCCCTTTAATTTCCGGGCGCTTTTTGATGTTGCTTGCCTTTGATTGTCGCTTGCATTGTATTGCTGCGCTCTTTTAAACATACGCAAATCTGAAGGTCATATATGATGTGTCATGTATAATCCTGTACCAATATTTTTAAGGGTGTACTGACATATAAAAATGGTCCGTTGCTAGGGAAATTTGAAAATTCTATAAAATGTCACCAAATTGTCACATCGCTTTTATATTTTGTAGTTTGTCTTCCCTGAGGGAACTTTCGCATTTTATGACGCCATTGCATGACGTCAACATGTGACGTCATAGACACAGAAAAAAGCTATAATTTTTTTCAGCACTGTATATTTGAGAATTTAAAATGCATTATTTTAATCTTGAGACCAAGGTGCATAGAATCGAGCATGGGTTTTAAGAATGGTTTCCAAATAAACATTTTAGGATTTTTTGAACGTCAAAAATGAGCGACTTATGCCAATAACTTTCGCATTTCTTAATTTTTCGCAAATCCCATGCTCGGCTTTGAAGAAAAGGTTGTAAAGAATATAAATATTGAAAAAACACTTCCTTTTGATAAAACCTGCCAAAGATTATAGCTTTTTAAAGAAACCGGAAGTAAAGTGTCCCGCGCATGCTCAATAAGAACGAAAATGAGTCCTTTTTGTCAGGTGTGCGTTGCTCTACCGGAAGTCAAATGATTCCCGCCAAAAACGCGCGCGCGTGTGCCTATTCAATTTTGCCGGCCAAAAGAAGACCCTATTTTGCATAGCAACCGTTGCACAGTAACGATATATGTCAGTACACCCTTAACTCATTTTAAAGTGACATTTGTGAAAGTTGTTACTAAAATGTAATCTGTGTATTTGTTGTAGTATTGGATGTTCTTCGTCTAGCAATACGTCATCAAACAGTAGTTAGGTATTTCTTTGAACAACAAGATACAGAGAATATTATGGAGAAATTATTACAGTTAACAAGGTGGGAATGGATGAACTTTATTACGGTATACCTGACTGTAAATCCTTTATCAACAATATATTTCCTAATTATTGAATATTTGAGATAAACCGCGTGCGCTGATTGGCTGGCGACCGTGCTTTATCAGATGACAGACACATGGCTCGCACAAAAACGTTGACGGAAATATTTTATAAAAGCAATATAAAACGATCACTTATGTCTCTGTACTCGGCTATAAACACTCTGGAAGATGCAGAGCACTCGAAAAGAGAAAGAGAAACACTTGGCTACGCCTCGTTTTCCTAAGTTTGCTTTTCTTGTGATCTCTCACTGTGTTTATATCACCGTACAGAGACATGCGCGCGCGTGTATATTTCTTATAGATAATTACAATGAATACAAAAATTTGAATGAAGTAAATCCTACTTAGAATAACTATGGTCACTATGGTGCTAATCTAGCTGAGTAACAATATAAGATCATGTCGAAAAATAGAAAAAGCGCGCGCGCGCGTGCTGTTTGCAGATTTAGAGCACACGGGGACTGATTGAGAACACGAGAGAAGCGTAGCCAAGTGTTCTAATCAGCACTCAACAGCGGACAAGTTTTCTGTTTCTTTATAAATTGCAATTACTTTTTTAAGGCAAGCGCAGCTTTCAATTTTCTACCTTACAACGCGCCAAACGGTTTCTTTGACCAATCAGAGCGCGCGTTATATCAGTGTTATTGTATAAACTTATAGAGAGACGAAGTCAGGCAGCGATCATATAACTAAGCGTCTGTCTTGCATTGATCTACAGACCAGACAGTCCTGTCCCTAATGTACTACTGGCCTTTAGAACATTTGCTAATTTATTCTCATCAGTAATTGGTTGCTCATCGTTGGTAAAATACAGAGAAAAGGTAAGCTGTTCCTTCTGGCCTTGTGTGACGATTTCTCGAGAAAACAACACCTTCCTTCCTTCCTTCCTTCCTTCCTTCCTTCCTTCCTTCCTTCCTTCCTTCCTTCCTTCCTTCCTTCCTTCCTTCCTTGTTTCCTAGCTTGCTTCCTTGCTTCCTTCCTTCCTTGTTTCCTTCCTTGCTTCCTTGCTTCCTTGCTTCCTTGCTTCCTTGCTTCCTTGCTTGCTTGCTTGCTTGCTTGCTTGCTTGCTTGCTTGCTTGCTTGCTTGCTTGCTTCCTTGCTTCCTTGATTATTTTATAATCTTTAGACTGCGAGAAGTCCCACTTTTCCCCTCAGATGCAGCAAAAACGAGTTTTTAAGAATACCTTGTCGCGCGAAAAATAAGAGCTTCCACATTTTCCGTGTGATCAGGAATTCTTACAACTCATCTTTAACGAATCTAGTGGGAAAAGTGGCACTGCATGGTGTAATAATTTTAGCTGATAAATATTGATGCCTAAGTTTTGTTTCTTCTTTTTCAATTTACAGATAATCGAGGAAATGCAACCATGGATTTCATGTCCCAATAAAAATGTCAGAGTTTCATTATGTACAGTTTTACTAAAGTAAGTTGAACTGATTGGGCTTCCTGTGTGATTTAAAGGAAATTTATACGACTATTTACAACTTGTCCTTTCTCATCCCCGGCAAGATGACCTATATATGACCACTGAGCACAGAAGACCATTTTCAAGAAGAGCGCAAAAGCTGCCCGAACTACAAACTCTGCAAGAACCCTGAGTCAATGGGGCCCCCCAAATCAAACCCCAAGGGAAACCGCTGGCCGGAAGCACTCTGTTTTAACTTTGCCTAAATTACATTCAGGCCCAATAAATAGCAAAAATTCCAGCCAAAATCGTTGCATTGATGAAGGTTTTTGTATTTTCTGATCCGTCTTTCATTCATGGTGGCGAAGCTTACGTGAACTCGCTCAGTGATTGGTTGATTTGAAATAAGCTCCGCCCCCAAACTGTTTTACGGATCAGAAAAAAAACAATTCAGACCAAAATTCGTAATTTGATGGTCGCGATGCAACGATTTCGGCTCTAAACGGAAAACCAAGGATTTTGTACTATTTTGTTTAAGTTCAATTGTTTGCTGGTTTTAGCGTTTGCACTCAAATTTCAAAACCGATATAATGTTTTGCCATAGATCTGTGTTGGTGACATTCTACGGAATGTGGGACTTCTAGGGCGAAGGGAGGTTTTCTGCACCGTTTGCTGATTGTCTTCTGATTATTTTATAGTTACTCTGTTCTGTTACGGAAGCAACCAGACATGGAGGCTCAGACCCAGTGTCTGTCTATGCTAGTAGCCGTAAGTATCATGATAGCCTTTTGCAGGATTAGAATAAATGTAGACGGTGTCTACGGCTCAGTGACCTTTTTTTCACGTCTGGCAATGCGAGGGTGAGTAGTGATTCTCCCTGCGGGCGACCGTTTTCCGTTTACGTGAATGCAACACGTCAAATGCCTAAAGACCGTGGCTGAACTAAGAGAGCGGTGGTTGAAGTACGGATTATAGCACTCGTTGTTGATGGTGTTCATTTTTTATTTAGATTCTTCAAAACGAAGCTGATAACGAAGCACGATTTCGATCTCTTGTTGCTATTGGTAATCTGGTAAGTTGTAAAGTGTTTTGAATATATGACAGTCAGTGAAGTGTTTGCCTCTGTAAAACGCTAAGGATTATTATCCGTGCGCTAAAGTGCCTTCCAGGCAGCCCACGGTGCACTCTCTACCCCCTCTCTCCATCAGCGCGCCATCCCACAGGTCAAGATTTAAAGCCGCACTGAGCTTAGAGGAAAATTGGAGACAAGGATGTGAGATTCATGACGGATATACTTTGAATTTCAGATTTCTAGTAACGATAACAGTTTATCGTACGCACGGTCCCTTGATATCGAGGGATTTCTAAAAACACTAGTCAACGTTAAAGACCCCGTGAAAGTAAGTGGAATAATACAATACGTTTTCTTTTGTTATCTAGAGTGAAAACTTCTTGCGTAAATCATAAGTATTATCACAATCACAAGTCAGCCATGATATGGTTCGGGTGGTGAAACTCGAAATGTTTACATTGGAGATAGATGCTCAGAAACAGTGGAAATTGGGACCTATTAATATTCCTTTTCGAAGTAGAACTTCAATGTATCGAGTTTTGATATATATAATGTATCAGTGATTGCTCATCTGCATTTTATATGCAATCACTCTGATCCCCTCTGGCGACCATAATCCTTAGCGTCAAAACAATAGAATGTTTTGGTGTGACGTCATTATGCGATAGGGCAATTGGGTCAGGCATTTTTATGAAGAAATATATAAATGGATAAATTAACCACTTTTATACCGTGAAGACTGGGTGGGGGTGGGAATGGGTATAGGGGTGGTGAGGGTGGGTAGGTGAGTATAGGGGTGGGGGTGGGTGGGTATAGGGGTGGTGGGGTGGGTATAGTGGTGGTGGGAATGGGTAGGTATAGGGGTGGTGGGGGTGGGTATAGGGTTGGGTGTAGGTGTCGAGAAAGATAAGCGTGACATTATGAACATTTGTAACTTGTAATCCGAGAGCGAAATGGGAGATGAGTGTTTTGGGGGTGTGGTGAAGAGAGGCTAGAGAGAGTACAGACGTTAGTACGGTTCAATGTGATTTTGAGAATATAGAGATTGTGAAATCCAACTTGTGTTGTGAAAACCTGTCACGACATAGGTTTAACTGGGTAGCTGGTACAAGCTACCTACACTAGTATTTAAGTTTTGTCTGTCTGTCCGTCAGACTCCTCCCAGAATGGATCAGCACGAGTGAATTTTTGTATCAGAGGATGAGAGAAGGCACGTTTTCTAATTGTATGCGCACTATTGTTAGGTTGGTGACTGTGCGTCAATGGTCTTGTCTGTTGTATCAGGATAAGTGTGTTGTAACTATATATCCCATGACATCAATATCTCCTCATACACCGTCAGAGGAGCGATACTTCCTCAAATCGGATGCTCTAAGGACCAGCTCTTACTGTTGGCCTTATGCAGTTGTTCGACTTAGAAAGTTTAGGTACAGAGAATTTTGGCTGGGACTTGGTAAAAGAGTACGTTTTCCAGAATTGTTCCACCTGAGGGAGGCGGTTCAGCTGTAATTTCATGGATCAGAAATAACCTTGGACTTGGAGAGGGGAGGGGAGGTATTATAAGGGGTGTGGCAGGAAGAGAAAAGGCTGCAACACGAGATCGGAACAGGTCGTTGAGTAATTTTATTGTAATGATACTTGCTAAGTGTATACTTGATAATAATTTGTACTAATTCTAATCAGTTCGAAATTTTGTTTATTGATAATACATGTCTTGTATTGTGCTAATTCTCAACAATTTTGTCTCTATTGCTGTGTTGTCTTGCCTTGTTTTAGTTTTGGAAATATGTTTCCCGCAAATTAGAAATCACCAAAAGCAGCTTGGCGGTCAATAGAAGCTTTGCATGATAACACTGTCATCTTGGCATCCTTAGAGGGTGTTTACATGGCACTAGGATCATCCTAGCAGGCGAATCATCCTACCTGCTATACATTTACTGCATTCTGTTCAGTAGGATGACCCCAGTGCCCGAAGTGAAGACACAAATTTCCATGTAAACAGAATGCAGTAAATGTATAGCAGGTAGGATGATTCGCCTGCTAGGATGATCCTAGTGTCATGTAAACACCCCCTAAGAAATCCAGGGATCTTCTTTTGTCGCTCGTTTCTCGCTCCAAAAACGAAATACGTACCCCTGGGAATAGTCTGTTCAAGAACTTGTTTCGGAAGTCAAAATTTAGTATGACATCATCTTGATGGTTATTGTATTTATCTATAATACTAGATGCTGATTGGTCGACCAATCAGAAACGAGTGAAAAGTTCACTTCCGGAACAACTTCTAACACACAACGTTCCCAGAGATAGTTTTTCTGGGAGCGAGAAACGAGCGACAGAATAATATTCCTGGGTTCCAGAGGACGCTATCTAGCCTCGTCCCCAGGCTTATTTATGGCGGCCATAGTGACGTCACGCTTCGAGTAAACCTCCGCCATCTTTGACGAGAGAGCTGGAGTAGCCTGGGGACAAGGCTAGACGCCATTGTGAATGGTGAGGACAAAATCTGTTCCTCCTGAGGATTGAAACCGAAAGGTTTTCATTTTTTAGCCTATCAAATGTCTCAGACAGTGTTTGGTAAGGGTTATGTTTGGGTCTTACATGAAATACTAACCTTTGGAACTCTTTCTATTGTAAAATAAATTTGTTTCTACTGACATAGCAAGTGCCACGTGACCGTGCAAGGCATCTACAATATTCTTTTATAGAAGTAAATATTTGGACCTCGTTTTAACGAGAATATTTTCCAACAATTAAATACCATTATTACTCAAATCAAATAGATGTTTGTAGGTTGGGATTAACTTCATTTGGATAGATTTATTACATTTACTTTCTCTTACCGATCCTCAGGGTAACATCTAAAACGCTCATTAAGGTCGATGAAGTAAATCTATCCAAATGATACCATTATTACTGTTATTTTTTTACCCCTTACTAATTTAGCAGTATATAATATACACGGCAATGACACGGCACGGCACGACGCGGTCCGTTTGCTCTTGTCTCAGGCTATGTCCGCCGACGTTCCTCCGTCAGTCTCCACGGAGAGTCCCTGTAGATTTTTTGATTTTAATGCAATACGTTGCCGTTTGGCAAGCTGTGAAGCCTACAAAATGATGTCAGTCTCCCCAAAGACTCCTTACGATCAAAGACCGCATCAGAAAGACGCTTTTTCTTCAAAACTGATGTTAAATCGAAGTTAGACAATCGTCTGTCGGCCGAACTACTACGTGGACGATTCCTCTCCCACAACGAACTCACCATCAGCTTACAGCACTTGACGAACTTCGGGTTCTTGAACGAGTACAAAAACGGGTTGAGTGCGCAGTTGGAATACCCAAGCAGTAGAAACCCGGCATAGAGTTTCTCAGGTATTTCGTGAATACACTCCTGACAGAAGCACATGACAAGGCTGAGAATAGTAAAGGGCAGCCAGCATATAAGAAACCCACAGACAATGAGCGAAACTGTTCTTGCAGCTTTTAGATTGTTCATGAAGACTTTCTGATCAGCTGTAGTGCCTGTAGTTTTGTGCGCAGTAGAGTCGTTGTCAGGACCGTATAGAAATTTGTTTTTGCGATGTTGACGCGCTATTATGTAGATCTTGCCATACAGAAGTGTAGTAATCAACAGTGGAAGAATAAAGTTGATCAGCGAGCTGGTTGCGGAGTAGATATAAGTTATGTTGAAAAGGCACTCGCCGTCCATCATATTGACTGGGTAGTGATTCCATCCCATGAATGGGATAACCGCAAAGGTTATCGAGTAGACCCAGATGATAAGCACCACAATTACAGCTCGTTTACGAGTCATAAATTGGTACTCACGAAATCTACTCATAGGATCGCTCAAAGTCTTGTACCTGTCTAATCCTACAGCCATCAGGGTTAATATTGATATCGGCACGGTTGACAAGTAAATAGTGGCCCATATTTCACATAATAGGGTGCTATACTGCCATTTATTGTCATGTAAGAGAAGATCAAGGTCGAGAGACATTGCAATTGAAGCAGTCAGAACATCGCTTACTGCCAACGATAAAATAAAGAAGTTGGTCGTCAATTTCCTCAACGTTGGCCACCTACAGATGGTGAGGATAACCAAGGTATTACCAATAGTTGCTATGACGATGATGATGACGTAGAGGGCGCTGATTGGATACAGGAAATAAGGCTCGGTGCCATAGCTGACTGAGGAATACGTGGTGGCGTTTGATTGGTCAGATGTCATATTGATAATTGTTGGATATCAAACTTGCTGAAAGAAGCAAGCAACAGCGTAAATATGTATGGTGAAGCACAACGCGATTAACCTCGTTTTTCTTGTCCCGCCGGGCGCACTTAGAGGTTTTCATACTACAGGGTTCGTGCTACTCCTTAAACTCCTTGAAAACTCTTTGAATTTTATTTACGTTTTCAAGGGCGCTTGAAAAGCACTTGAATTTTAGAAATTCTGCCCAGACACCTTGAAAACTCCTTGAATTTATACTAGTACTTTTAGCAAAAAACATAAAGGACTTGAATGGGATGGGAAATGTCAGTAGAAGTTCACTTTTTTTTTTGCATGTAATTGAGGGAAGAGGATGTCCTAGTATTTCAGTAAAACCATTAGTAAAAATCGGGTAATACTACTCCCTGAAAAATCGTTTTTTGGGTACTTGAATACTCCTTGAATTCTTCTTGAATTTTTAATTCATATCTCAGCACGAACCCCGTACTAGTTAAAACCTCACCAAATCGACCTCCTCACTCAAATGAAGTTCAAGTTAGCGGGGTTTTCATATATAAGCCTGAGTCAATATTGCGCTTAACGACAAAAATGACCCACCTTTGCTTACAACTTCTTAGGAATTCGCTTCGACAGAATTGAATCTTTACGATCTCTTAGGGCCAGTTCACACTAGCGACATAAGCATAAGCGCAAGCAACATACAGACTCAGTAGCGCATTTATCACTTAGGTGTGAGAAAAACAAAGACCTCTAATGAGCAGTACGCTATTGAGTCTGCGTATGCTTAAGCTTATGTGGTGTGTGAACCGGCCCCTTAGGGCTTGTTTTCACGAGCGACGGAAGTAGAAGCAGAAGCAACATACGCATGCAGACTCAGTGTTGCATTTCTCACCTAGTGGCGAAAAAAGACAATTGACAGTGCATACTGAGTCTGCGTATGATCTTTCCGCTTCTGCTTCCGTTACCCATGAAAACCAGCCCTTAGCGACCGACTAGTTACGAATACTTCAATTATTAACGATATTGAACGATGTTGTGATGAGTAAGCAAACAAACGTGAAGAAAACAGACTTGTTTTTAAGAACACCCTAACCGCGTTAAAGCACAATTTCAGTATAAATTCGTGCAGTCGGCCAATCGGTATTCGAGAACGAGTGTGCACTTTTAAAAATAAACTGGATGGTATTTTGAGCCTTGCCATCCACTCATGACCACTCATATATCTCGACAATTAATTAAAGTGCGGAAGATCGCTACACTCGTATGATGAGAGAAATCAGCATATATGAAACCACAAGAAATGACGAGTTTAGATGATTTAAAGGTTTAGCATTCATTAGCCGACCTACGCAGTCCTTCTGTACCACTAGACTTCATAGACAAAGAGTGCTAAGAAATTTAATTTCGGAGAAACTAAAAAAAAAATCAATATCCAAATTTAACTTCAATGGAGTCTAAGATCAAGTGTTGATATTTTTTAATTTTTTATAAAGTTCGAACTCGTTTTGTCATTCCTCGTTTTTTTACCTTAATAATTAGCTCAGTAAGCGAACTTTTTAAATATCTTATAAAATATGATTTTTGAAGTCAAATTTATCAATTTGACAAATATGTATATATGTATCCAAACTCAATATTTTATTGAGCAACATTGAAATATTCTATGTATTTGACCTTTAAATCTGTCTATACGCGCAATAAATTTAGGCGAGGTAAAATTCATTACTGGTATTTACAGCTAAATTACGGTCCCTTAAATCTTAATTACCGCTTTCCGCATACCTTATGTATGAAATATTTGCATGATAGATTTTTAAAAATCTTTCATTGCCACTTATTCTATTTATTACGAGCTTTTGTCTAATGATTACGAGCAAATATATGTGTATTCTAGTGCTGAAAGTCTTCCGGACTGAAATTATTCTTGTATTGAATCTCAAAATGAGCCAGAACTACAGACATTTATTAGATATTCTTCCAGACACTTTGGCGCTTAAATCGAACGGATAGTGTGTTTCTTTTTCATGAAATTGTGATCTGAAAAAAAAAACCTCGTATGAAATTTCGGTTTGCTTCAGTTTATGACGGTTTGTGCTAAAAGCGAGGAAACTCATTTAACTAAACACAATTTGACATGTCTAAATTCACTAAACTTATACAAGAAAATACATTAGGCGACTGCAATATGTCAAAATTAATGGCTTTTTACTAGATCTCAGATTGTCTTTACGTATTTTTTTTTTCTTCTATTATCTCCGTTTTTAATATTGGTGTAATTTGATGTACATAATGTAATTGTATCGTTGGAATATCTAGATCTTATGATAAAAAGACAACTTTTTATTAATCGAAGTTAAGAAATGTCAACTGATTGTCACAACATTGACTGTTTTTTTCCTGTGCCTTCATGTTAGAGGATGTTGATGGCAAAAATCTGAGGGCTTTTGATGACTAACTCGACAAATTTATCAAAATGTCTTTACTTTAAGTTATAAATCATTAAAACAACCCAGCTTTTCCGACAGTGCTATATCTATAATCGAACAAAATCTCGTTCTATCCTGTTCTAATTTTGTCAGACAACTGAAAAGGGATGTTTACCAAGTACATCTCGTCCCTCAGGCGTAACGCAAAATTCTAAACACTAAGAACTAAGTGCGTAAAAAAGTCGTAAAACTTACCCATATGCATGAAATCATAAGAATGGCCTCCGGGGTGCCAAAAGTTTGTATTCTGCTACTGAAATCTTGCTCTGAGTTGTGCGTTAATTGAGGGCTTACGAATACACGACCTTTTTCTTCACTTAGTGATATCATATACAAAGTGGGCGTGGCCGTACAACCGATCGCACCTCAATTTTCAAGTTGCGAGATGACCGCTCTACGAATCCGTTTCTCCAGTGTACTCAATGTTGATTGGCGGGACCAGGTTCAGTAAATCCGAGTGGCCCACGACCGAGGAATCGAGAATTAGATTCGGTTCTGATCTATTCTCATTCTCGGAAAACTGATGAATAAAACAAATTTAAAGCATCCTATTGGTTTCGTGTTTTGAGGTTCTCAATTTTTTGTAATCAATTGCAAAATCTTGAAAATTAAGAGTTTTTCAAAAGAACTGAAATTGATTAATTTGTTTTAAGTTGAACTATTTTGAGGTAATCTAAAAAGAAAAGATAAGTTTTATTTCATTTAAAACCTCATTGGAACCATTTAAGAGTTAGAAAAATTAGTCTTGTAAAAATTATTGTCGGAAACCATTTGAATTTGGAAGCCATTTAAATGTTTGAAGTAATTTGACTTTTGGAAGCCAGTTGAATGTTGGAAGCCAGTAAAATGTTTTATGTGCTAAACATTCAATTGGATTTTCTTTTACAGACAAATGAAAGGAAGGAAAAAAATCACTGTATGACTTTTCATGAAGTATATTTTTCGATATACATTCTAAAGGTCAGTCAATTTTATAGTGGTTGAATGAATAAAGTGAAATATAGAACGATTATTTTCAATAAAGCGGTAATCGAAAGCCATTTAAATTGTTTGCATCTTCGCCTTTGCGGGAAACCCATAATAATAACAAATAGCGCCTAATACTTTTTGCGGTGTTTACCACTTCAAAATATTCCTATACTAAAATAAGACAAAGTATTCCTTTAAACACTTGAATTTCAAAAGAAAAGTTAAAAATGAACTTAATATAATTCCGAGTTGACTATTTTGGCTCTAATTTTCATTATGTAAAGTGGTTATTTACCATCGATCACAGTTAAGGATTTACATTCACTCTTTTTATAGATAAAAGTAGTATTTGTTTTAATGGATCTGTGATTCCACTTTAAAAATTTTATCTCTTCTATCTGTGACAAATGTCTTTTCAATAACTGCTATGATATATCTTGAGAGGAATTGCACAAGAGAAACAAACAAATTATTGAAGCGACACAATGTATCAAAGAAAGATTTAAAAAATTAAGCTTGTTTACGTCAAATTTTGCAAAATGAATTTGCCAAAAGTTGTATTTGTCACTTTTTAATTTGATTTTAAGGCCCACTCTGGTTAAAACTAATAACTTTTTTCCAATTTCACGGAACATTCAATAACGTACCTCTAGGGACTTGCAGATGAAATCTTTCCTAATGGGGAGTTTTTCTCGAAAAAAATTGAACGATAATTGTAGTTATTTGTAGTTTAGCTTACCGATAAATATATTAGTAGCAGCATGGCTATGCTCTAGTTGCGTCTCCAGCAAGTTCATCAAGTAAATTCTGAACAGTAGTGAATCATATATCAAGAAATCATCGTTACGCGTGCGTGATCAACTGACGTCCCGGGAAGTGTGATTAACGTGATATAAGCGTGCAAAGAACGTGTTGTTTGTCGTTAATTGGAGGAAAGGAAGTGTTCTTTTTTAAAAGGATTATGAGCTTTTAAGAAATGCTTTGATATCGTGAAGATATTTTTACGCAGCTTAAACTTGCCAAATGTTTTTCTGGCAGCAAAAATGAACTTCCTGTACAATGCTATGTCGTTAGATTTCTCATATTCTTCCTTCCTATGAAATATTGAGCCCAATCCCTAAATTGATCAGTAAGGAAATCAGATAGCTTGGTGTAACGGATGGTAATCAGAGCAGGTTTAGAATACGATCCCAAGTATTGAAATACAATATAATTGTGGTTTTATTCATGATATGTAATCTAAGTTGTACTTAGTAAGCCATTAATTGTATGTAATATGAAAAAAAAAATGAAATTTTTGCATTTATATAGCGCAAATATCTATATGAATATAATCAAATGCGCTTAGAGTTTATTAGTAGTAAGGACAGACTGTTGTACCGGGCGACAATCCCCTACTCTTTGCGAACAGTACAACAGGATCTTTTACGTCCACTATACAAGCAGGGTATGGAGTGAAAGCAGACGGGGCCTACGGTTTAACGCCCTTATCCGAGAAGACGTAATATCATTTTGTTGTAAATATGATAGAGGGATGAAATAAATTCAATGAAGGATCTGACTAGAGGGGGAAAAAAGCTGAAAAGAAGGGAAAAGATGGAAGGAAAGAAAATGTAAAAGAAACAAGTCTTCTTGAATTGAATTGGATTGAATTGAATTGAATTATATTTTCCAGCAAATTTACAATAATCGATATATTAAATATGTTTACAAAGACATATATACATATTGATTTTAGGATATCCAGATAGGCAAACAAACTATCTTGTACAGCCACTACCCTACGACAACCAAAAATGATCATTCTAGTCATGTTTCAAAAATGTAGAAAAAAAATTGAAAAATGGGAAACTAAAAAAAACCTCGTAAAAAATGTTTATGAACTTCCGTGTTTCTATCATTAGTATCATTCATCAAAGCCTGTTTGTCTCCTACCGAATTTAATCGCTTCCAATAAGCCACAAATATACTTCTTTATCCATCTGATGACTGATCACTTCCTGTGACTGAAAAACAAACTGTAGCCGATCATTTTGCTATTTTTAGTTCTTCGGAATATTCAAAGGTCAGGGCTAGAAGACCGGAACGGCGAGAGGGAGGGAAAGGAGTGGGCTGTACAAAATCAGTGTGGTTTAGCATGTTGAAGGTTTTCTTCTTGTTAATTCTGTTTAAACAAATTTTTTGTCGCGCGAGTTCAAGATTTCTTCATATGATCACTTGATTAGTAAATCGACATATTATTTTTACTCCTTTACTTAATTGCTATGGCATTTCTTTCGAACTTTTTCAGTTTATTCGATTGCTATTTTATCAATCCTATCAAGCCATTAGAATTAGTGATTGTTCATTTGAATGTTATACCATTCAAATTTGATGTCAGAGACAAGTTCAATGTTTTTTACAACAATAAGTTTCTCGCTTTCTGATTGGTCGAGAACTGTGGTAAATATGAGTCCACACCAACGATTTTTCGTCATCGTTTTGATTTTGTGCGCGCGCTCGTCTCGCGTTCGAAGCTAGTGCGACGAGAAATTACTTCTCGAATTTGTGGTGAAAACAAGTTTACGATGGCTTTCCGTGATATGGACTTTTATTTACCAACATTTTACGTCACACGTGGTCAAAATTAGGTATATATGGACTCACGAGGCGTCATATTGACCATGCGTGACGTAAATTGTTGGTAAATAAGATTCCATACCACGGAAAACATTCGTAAATTTGTTTTGAACACCCAGAACATCGTAAATTTGCACAGAACATTCAACTGGGTTCTTTAGATATTTTGCAGACAGAAAATTGCATGATTTCAAAGCTCTTGGGTATTTGTCAGTTTCAAATAAAGACAATTCCTGTCTCAAAAATGACTGAACGGGTGAAAACATGATATTACTTTTACCTCTGGCATGATATAAATCCAGCTTTGTATTTTCGCCCTGATAACATTATAGGGATTACATCCAACGGATAAAGCCGATCAAACTGACAAACTAAGATGAAATCTTGACGGAAATTGTTAGTATTGAGCCAACAAAGATTTTGTGTTTGATCCTGTTATTTGCTCAAGTTTCATATCATCTTTCTTTTTTTTTATATCTTCCGTTTTTTTTCAACAAAAATCGCGCAAACCAAACACTTCTGCAATACATTTGCGAGAACCTCAAAATAACGGCTACCCGGTCTTGTGACTTTTGTAAAGTGGTCGCTTCATTGAGGATTCATTTACTGTGTTTATGGGACTTTGAAGTGTTCGCTATAGAGACCACTTAATAGTCCAGTTTCCAGTTACTAGAGACTGCTGAACTTCCTGACAAAAAACGCATTTATATAGGGATAGCCTCCTTTTCAAGCAAGAACCATGGGAGTAAATTCGATTTTTCTGTTGTTCTTAACAAAACAAAAATTGAGTTTACTCCCATGGGCCTTGTTTGAAAAGGAGGTCATCCCTGTATAAATGCGCCTTTTGTCAGGAAGTTCAGCGGTCTCTAGTAACTGGAAACTGGACTGTTGAGGAGAATTATATATAGTGAGGTTCCTCTTCACATCAAAACCTTACTGTCTTGAATAATTCCCAAAAATGATCAATCAATCAATTCAATTCATCGCGGAGGTTCGAATTAATCAATGACTTTCTGTTATAGAAAATAGGTTTGTTTTCGATAAAGCGAGCCGGGTTTTTGAGGCGACGAAGGTCGAGCTGGCAGGGTTTCGACGCCGATTTGAATGGTAACTAATTTAACAAAAAATGGTTTGGTTTCAGTTATCAAACAATTTATTCATAAAATCTCAAATTTTATAAAAGGCAAGCATGTCATATATAGCTACTTTGAAAAGATTGGTAAGAGAGAAAAATTAACTCAGAGTATCAAAGAGTATAACAACTAGGATATTTCGATGCAAATGATCTTTTTCAGCTAGACGTCAGATATTTACCTTCTGTAGCTTATAAGGCAATTATATTTTGTTCAATATTTATTCAAGCAAAGTGAGTATTTGCTCACTAGATAAACAAGAGTAAAAAAGCTGCATTGATAATAGAATAAGAGATTTTTTTACGTTCAAGCATTGGGCAACAATATAAAAACTATTCAGTTGAAGAATAACTGTTGTACAAAGCTAAAATTATTACTTTCAGAAAGTATAGGTTATTGGTAATAGAAGTGGTTTTGATTATAATAAAAGTTGGATAAAAGTGCTAATCCAAAGTGAAAATTTGAATCGAAAAGACTTTCTTTCGCTCAATTGCCGCATAAAATTCTTTACATTCAGCTTGAAAGTTGCTAAATTTGAATAAAAATACAGGATAATAACTTTGTATAATTCAAAAGACTGTTTTAAACAGGCATTGTACCCTAGTAGACCATTTCCTATCTGATAAAAACAGAATTTGAGTGTTAATCCAAAACGAAAATTTGAATTCAAATTTGCACAAGCAGCTAGGTTTTGGCACTTTTAGCCATTATTACTCGATATTGAAAAAAATCTCTTAATTTATAACAAAAAATAAAAATAAAAAAAGCTGGAATAGAGAATACGAGAAAGGCAAATGTGAATAGAATTAAATGAAAGATTGGAAAGAGTTTGAAGAAATAAGAGATTGAAAAGGAAAATAGACTGACCCTTTCGGCCTTACGAACGCCCCAGGCAGTTGAGTGACGCACTGTTCTCAGGCTTCTGACCGGACGGCTTCTAATCATTCGTTTCTTCTCGATAAAATATCTTTACAAGTATTGCCTGGTATTGCTCCTTTGGTATGATTCTTTAAGCACTTTATACACATCGAAAGATTTGAAATAGAAAAGCTATTTCTGGAAAAGAAATAAGGATAGAAATAATAGGAAATGAAAAAAGGAAGAGAGATGACATTGTCAGATTAAAATTTGTGCCTCAGAAACGACTTGGCAATAAAAATAAATTCACAATTATGCTGAAAATCCTGGAATGATCATTGCGCACTAGCTGTCACAGGAGAATTGACAGTTAAAGACGATTAAAAAAACACTTCAACGTTAATAAATTGAGACTCCGGGCTTGTACGTGTCAACACGTTCCATCATACCTCACGCACTTACTATTATTATTATTTTACGTGCTCGATAATTTCAAGGAAATTGCTTTTTAAACGTTCTGTTTATTCTTAGAAAACTTACGATTATGTAATCGATACTCGGACACTGAAACGTGAGCAAGTGCTGTACACCTTATTTAAAGGGGTTGCCATACCTTACTGACCGAAATGCATTCTGGTTTGCACAATCATGGCAAAAAATGACCGCCCACCGGCCACGACTTTTATACTCTTATAGACCACTTTCATAATTCAGTTTTTTCCATTAGAGAAAATGAGGGCCTTGTGCAAGAAATTATCAATGCTATGTGAGAAATTACTTCAAGACAAATATTTTCAGAAAATTTTATCATTTTTGGTTCAATATCAAAAAAGTTACGCACTGTCAAAAATAGAGAGTTTTGTATGTAATTTTGACCAAAAGCCTTGGTAGCCTCGTTTTGGTGCATTTTCAGAATTTTAATTCCCCATATCTTGTCAAGGATTTAATGTTTTGTTTTGAAAATTGCACAAATTATCAAAATCAACAATCTTAATAATTTTAAATTGATACAGTTCCAGAAATAGTAATTTTTCACTATTTATGCTAATTAGCAGCGGCCATTATGAAAGTCGTGTATATAATGAATTCTTGAAGGAAACGTGAGCAAGTGCTGTACAGCTTATTTAAAGGGGTTGCCATACCTTTACTGACGGCGAAATGCATTCTGGTTTGCACAATCATGGCAAAAAATGACCGCCCACCGGCCACGACTTTTATACTCTTATATAATGAATTCTTTAAGGAAACGCGAGCAAGTGCTGTACACCTTATTTAAAGGGGTTGCCATACCTTACTGACCGAAATGCATTCTGGTTTGCACAATCATGGCAAAAAATGACCGCCCACCGGCCACGACTTTTATACTCTTATATAATGAATTCTTGAAGGAAACGTGAGCTGTACACCTTATTTAAAGAGGTTGTCACATCTTTTTAAAACCAAAATCCATTGTGGTTTACTCATGATATGAAACCGAATTTCATTTTAGTTTTTATTTAATCATTGCAAATAAGCTCTGGTTTTATGAAGTGGAGTATAGCATGGTATATAATGTTGACAATTTGTATCAGGTACGCATCAGTTTTACGTCTAAATGAGGGTAACCCCGAGAAAATGAGCCTGCTGTCATGGTTCACAGCGGTGCTTCAAGTGGAAATGAATGTTACGCAACAGCAAATGAAGCTTAATAAAGTTCGATAACTTATTGATGGTGATTCTTCAAATGTTATGAAAACCAAGGGAGAAATGTGCCAACTAATGCATCAGAAATATACAGCCTACAGCAATAATTTACTAATGCAATAGGAAGTTTCGCTATAATTCGACGAAGTCGGATTGAATAGGTTCAAAGACATTTCCTTTTCCTAATTAAGGGCGGCTTTACTTCCAAAGTCATTAGCGTCGAGAATTTTGAATTGATTGGTTTTTGGATGCGGTGGTAGAAGTGAGCGCCATGCTACAAGATTTCTTTCTTTCTTTCTTTCTGCCTTCCTTTTTTCTTTCTTAATTCTTTAATTCTTTCTTTTCTTTTTTATTACTTTTTTTCTTTCTTTCCTTCTACTTTCTTTCTTTCATCCTTTCTTTCGTCCTTTTTTTTTTTTTTTTTTCTTTCTTTCTTCAGCTCTTTTTCTTTCTTTCTTTTTTCTTTGATTCCTTCTTTAATCCCTTCTTTCATTTTTTTCTTTTTCTTTCATTAATTCACCAGATCTCCCATTCATGAATTCATGAATTCATTCATACTTTTTCTTTCGTTTTTCTTCCTTTCTTATAAATTTAGCCTAAGATTTTGTCGTTTTAGCGGAGACTCCAAGTCGTGTAAGAGTAGCATAGCCGTCAGTCGTGAATCAATGTTTGAATTTTATAAGTTAGATTAAATGATAACATGTTTCAAAATTGATTCTATCTTATCCTTCTTTCCTAGTTCGTTAAGAGTTCGCTTTTTTATAAAGATAATTTATCATCCTTTTTATCAGTCTTGTATGTATAAATAACTACTTGTCTACTACGTAAAACTTCGAATATTGCCCTATTTTCTTTTGTGGATACTGATTTTGTGTCTTTTACATCATTATAATTATTTTTCTTAGTTAAATATTTCAATATCCTGTAAATATCTGACAACATGACGCAAATACCAACTTCTTTCAATTTACTGATATATTCACTTAAATATCACAAAGATCAGTTTAGAAGACAATCTGGCTTTTTTCAAAGGAAGCCGAAATTAAAACGCCTTAAGTTCCATGGGTAGACGAGAATAATTTGTTAGGGGTGTTCAAAGTTAACAGTTAATATCCCACCAACTCTTCAAATAAATCAGCTGTGCTTGAGGTACTAGTGTTACTGTTACCGAGTTTGAGATCAACGGCAGATTTCAAACACTTATCGATTACGAGTTCTGTTTGAATTTATCAATCACGCTCAATATTTTTACTCATTTTTTGTGCATCTTATTATGACAAAGACGTTTACATTGACTTCAATTCATCATGGTCTGAGTTCGTCGTGGGGCGAGTTTTACACGATTTTCTGATTAGGAGTTTACGGAAAGCTGGAATTCACGTTAAAATGCGTCTTTTCTGCCAGGAATGATATGAAGTTATTTTCGTACCGCGCTGAAATTCGTTGCGTGACGAATTCAGTCGTGAAGAAATCAGATATGTAAACGGCACACCCTAAGTATACCAAGACGAAGAAATTTACAAACAAACAAACAAATATGAAAAATAAGCAAATAAATCTAAACAGGTTGACCAAAACGGCAGACAGGCAGAGATTAGGAAAGTAGACCTGTAGCCAGAAATGCAACCGAAAAGAAAGCAGCTATGTTTTCGCCAACCTTGTGCCTGTTGATTTCATTATCTTGATTATATTATCAAGCGTCTCTCGGTTTTAACTCTATATTGAAGTTGTTTTACCTTCAGAAATGATTATGCACGAACCTCGCTCTAATCACCAGAATCTCTCGCCTTTAGTCTTCGCTAGAGTACTCTGTTCTTGGACACCAGCTGTAGAAACTGCCCAAAATCTCCAAGCGTTGATTTTTCACTTCAACTTAAGACTTAGTTTCCAACCTCGTAAAACACCCACAGTCACGAGATTGGTTTTTTCTTTTATTTCTGCGTGACATTCGCCGGGCTACGATTGTACGAGCGTCTTGCTACCCACACATTACGCACCGAGGTGGAGCTAATGATATTGAAGTCTGTGCTTATCAGATATTCAGTATCCTTTTGAAAAACGCCTTTTTCACTTAGAACCTGAAAAGCTGGGTATTTTACCTCAGGCATTGTTAAGATTGGTAGAGCATAGTTTTGTAGCAATAAATATGCATTAGAACTGCCCGATATATCCAACTTCAGAGCCCCGCTATTCCGAACACTAGGGGAGGGGAGGGGAGGGGAGGGGAGGGGAGGGGGACCGTAGTATCTCATATTTTCAAAGCAAATGATTAAAAGCAGATCCCTGTGTCTCGAACAAGGGAAAACCCCGCTATTTTGAACTCCAAGAAAAGAGGCCGCAAATACAGAATATGGCTATCTCCAACTCCCGACCTGATATATATATATATTGTAGAACCCATGATCTCGGGGAAATGATATTTAAAGACAGTAAATAACTATTATTATCGAAATCTCATAGACGAGCAATAATGTAGAACTCAGCGCCAGAGGCCGCTTGCAGTAACTGAAGTCGTAAGCAGTCCTTCTAGCAATAGGTTCTTGTTTGGTTTGTAACCAATGTGTGCGTAATGAGTTAATTTTTTTTTCATTGAAAAAACAACAACATGGTTTTGCCTAAATTGAACCGCTTATTGACTACAAAAATGATACAAGAGACACTAAGGTTTATCGAGACGAGGGGGTGATCGAGCCATGCCAAGATAGCTGACTTCTTTATATAAAAAATTTCATGAAAAATATTATGATATGAACCCTGCGGTATGAGGCATTGGCCATTTTTACATTAAAGAATACTCAATCAGCCGACCACTCCTTTGTCGTTGTTTACGCTTGAAAACTAATGCTGATATCCCCACACAAACTTGGAAATTATAATCCGTAAACAAAGTATGATACTTAGTTAACAATATTTACTTGAAAATACTGCATTTACTTGGCAAAATCAACCGATGGAAGTGGATACCGCTCTAGATGTCTCGGTATTTTTCTGGCCGACATAATGGCGGCTGGCAAGGATTCTTAAGAATGTTGGTTAAACGAACAAGTGTCTGCAGACGACCAAACATCAGTGTAAAAGCTTGACGGACTTAGTTTGAGACACACAAGTCCCGCGTCTGATTTTAAGTTTATTTGATCGTCGGTGAGACGATTCTTCTGTGTGTGTGTGTGTTCCTTTTTTTTTTTTTTGTGGTTACTGGCTTGTAAAAACCGTAGAGGTCAGCCTGAGTTCAAAACGGAACTGAATAAACGAACTTGACTCGAACCTTAATGTGATTCTTTTACTTGATTTTCGCATTTATAAAATGATATATTATAAGAAATATCTTTTTTCTTTTCTTTTTCGCCTGGACGAACATCGTTTAAAAATGACTTGAATTCACACTAGTCGAACAAACTGAAGAAAAATGGCTCAGACTGTCAGTGAGTGATTTTTTTTATAGTTTCGTCTTCTTCATTTGCATGTACAGACAAAATACTTTAACTTACATTATGAGAAGAACAAATCGTGAGACCACTTGTCCGTCCAGACATCTGTCTGTCTAGTGTGAAAATGTTCTATTTTTTTGTTTAACTTTTCTTGTATAATGAAGAACGTGTAAGAATTTGAACAAGACGTTCACTCGGCGGGCTGTCGAAACTCCACGAATAGAAAAAAACCTAAGTATCATGATTTGAACGCCAACGCCCTCTGCGTAAAAACGATGGCAGTATGTTTGCTGCTAATATTTGTAAATGTAAAAATACATAGAGGATATTACACGGTGGCGTGAAAACATGAATTTTATTTTCGAGTGGTGAAAACAATTTTTTTTTTTTAGGACGCGCTTCGTACATCCGGGACATTTGGTACATAACTTTTTCATATCTTCACTAGTGAAAATATGGAAAATATGAGTGTTTTAGTTTCCGATAAAACACTATTATCCATATAATAAAGACGGTTATATTTAGAATAATGTGATATCGCGAGATTTTATCTACTTCTTTAATTAAATGTAGATGTAGATGCAAATATAGGGGTAGGCGCTTTCCGATGGGTGAAAATGGAACGTGTAATTGTTCTCTCTATATTCTATTGAAAACGTACACCAAGAATCATTCACTACGTAAGCAATTATCTCTGATTTTAATATCAGTCATCGCTTTTACCGCAAAGCAAAATCTCTATTTTCAAATACAATTGGCCAAAAAATAGTCAATGTAAATAACGAGAAAGGTTGGCTATTGTACCAGTATCCCTGTGCTATTTAAGGAAGGCAGGTTTCAGAGGATCACTGTCAGAAATGCTCCCTATTGAGCAAAATACCTTTCCTAGTAAATGTAAATGTTTTTACCACAGGAATCCCAAACACGAGGGATTATCGTACAATTTTTTTGATACTACTCATAGAATCTTGCTATGAAATTAGAGACATAGAAAACAAACTTGCTCTCCTGAAACCCCGCACAGACTATATCTAATAAAAGCGTAGCATTAGCTACAGCGGGCCTGCCCAGCTCTGCGGAATAGCCTTCCACACCAAACGAGAGCGAGTCACTCTGTCTCTAATTTCAAACAAAGCATTAAACCGATTCTATCTACAAAGTACTCCCGCACGGCAAACATGTAAAGCAGTTTAATACAATTTTTAAACTTTTTATATCATTATAAAGTTATATATTTGTAAGTACTGATGTTTTTACCGTGGCTAAATAAAGTTTCCAATTCCAATTCCAAATATTTTCTTAACGAGAAAATAGCTGTAAAGCAATAATCTTACTGTCTTGCGTATTCGCGCTAGATGGACATCTAGATTTAAGGAGTTCTCCTGTGTTATACTAGCTATGAAAACATTACAAACCTTTGCAAATACAGATCAGCACAATGGCACGGTGTTTGAAGAATCTGCTCGACAGCTGCCTAAGTCATGTCGCCTGTGTTGTACCATATAAACGCAACTCACTAACGTATAATTCATATCAAAATCAACATGTTGGCTTTAGTAGTACTGAGTATTGCTGTCCTTGGACCTTTAGCTGAAGGTATACATACTTATAATTATGGGATACGATTAAGCTTGCAAAGAAGGGTAAACTTTTAAGCAGGTTCTCTTTTTATCACATGAAAAATGGAGCGATACGAAAAGATACTATTTTTGACTGATACCTTTCCAATCGTTACAAAATGGGACGAGGCAAATTTTGAAAAACACAGCAAGTTTTTGGGTCCATGCAGACTTTGAGCAAGTCAATGTTTTCCCTTCATTCAGGTTTGGAGAACATGGCTCAGTTATCCGAAGGCGGGGTAGCAAATTTAAAGAAAACGATTCAGACTTTAACATGGGTTAGCACCAACCCGCTTTGGAACATATGACCCCAGAATAATATACAATAGTGTCCTTCTCATTGAACATGTAAGGAATTGAATTTGATTCTCGGGTGGTTTATAGGACTCGATCTCACTAGTACTTTTTTTTGACACTCAGATAGATTGCTCGATAAGTATTAGCGAAGATTCGAGATCTGAATTGATATAGTAATTGACCGGAAAAAATGCTTCATGGGAAATGGATGGTAATAATGAGTTATCACATAGGGTGGATGGATAGTCACGGAAATACTATAGTACTCTTTACAACATTCTGTAACGCACTACAAATCGATATCAGTTAAAATAGATGAATTCTATTGTACTGGTTACGGCAACAAACATGACGGACTGTTTGATTTGACTGTTTGTACCCTTTGCAAAACTCCTACATTATACTGGGAGATAAAATATATATAACTGATATATCTATATATTAGAAAAGTTATTACTTAGGAAATTATCTCCCTTAGGGAAGGGAAATCAGTATTGTTTTTGTTTACCGGATTGAGAATTTTGATAATATGGCTAGCAAACATGCCGCTTATTGCATGTTATTGTACTTTTTCTTGAAACTTATTTTATATTAAACATGTTTTACCTTGCAAGAAAGGTGTGCAGGCAGGGTTTTGCAGTGCAAGGCTTGATGCGAAATTAAGATTCATTCTAAGAATTATAGTTTAAAATTCACCTGATAACTTGCACTTCGAATTTTTTTTGCATTTCTTATGAAAATTATTATAGACAAAAGGACAAATAATGGACACAAAGATACATATTTGTGGGTCTCTTTAATGTTGACCTTACAACTCCTTTGGCAAACAGCGTTTTTTTCTCAAATTCTTGGATGATAAAAACCTTATTAAACTCCATCAAATCTAACTCATTTAAAACCGGTTTGACTAGCTTCTTGTGGAAAAAGGCCTTCAGGAGCTCGTGTCGTTGGCGGCGAAGAGGCAGTTCCCAACTCGTGGCCATGGCAACTGTCATTACGTAAATACGGACGTCATAACTGTGGAGCGTCTCTTATCACACCTGAATGGGCTTTAACCGCTGCTCACTGTGTTCGTAGGACTCAAGCTGCATCAGCCTACTCCGTCGTAGCAGGTAAATGTTTTGTAAAGTTCTTGAATTTGCTTAATTGCATGGTATTAGCTTATGGCATTATTTCAATTGATCATTTTTTGTTGATTTTCTATATGAGGCGCATTTGTTATTCTCTTTTTATAATATTTTACAGCAAGATGACTTTTCTCACCCTATTTTCTATAAAACATGAGAAATTCCCCGGAATGTTTTTGGAGGCATATGGTACGGTACAACTTTGAGGGCTGTAAAATTTTCAATTCTAACCCAAGACAATTCATACTTTGGAATCATGTATTTCAACAATATGGATGAATCTTCGCTTCATATGTCTTTTAATAATCGTGCTATTTAACAAATAGATTCATTTTTCCGTGCGTTTGTACTCTAATTATTGCACAGATGACGTCAAAATGTGGTGTGAACAAAAAGTACGCCACAAGACGAAGTCGAGTGGCACGAATGTTGTTCTATCCACATTTTGACGTCATCTGTGTATCTATTTCTCTGTATCGTACTAGGGGCCCATGAAAGGTACAACGACGCTAACGCAGTGGAGTACAATATCGCTAAAGTCATCATGCACCCTCAATACAACATGCACGTGTCGAACGATGTCGCTCTGCTTAAACTTGATAAGCCTGCTGTACTTAATAACAAAGTTGGCACAATCTGCCTGCCCAAGCAGGATGACAAGGTGCCATCAGGGAAGAAGTGCTGGATGACTGGTATGTTTTCTGTTTGTCTGGTAGAAAATGACACTTGTAGGGGTGGGGTGAGGGAAACTGAGTGGGTGGGGGTGGAAGGGATGAAAACTTTAGAGAGGGATCGATATATATATACGCGGACGGCGGGCTGGTTCTTTGTTAGAAAACCTAATGGCGTTTCATACCTTAACTACTACACTTTGGACATCATTTCTTTTCATTTTCAAATACTGGAACTGCTTTGAGAATACCAAGACCATAGTGAAAACTAACATTACAAAAGAACTGAGCTACCACAAAGGATTCTAGAAGATTCTAGAATCAAAAATAGCCATGCACATGCGTTTTTATACACGTCCGTGTATGGTATCAAACTGGTAATTGAAAAAAAGAATTAAATCCAGTTTTAGAAGGATGCTCCTGTTAGTATATTCTTTATTTACAAGTAATTTACCACCAACTTTTTTCCAGGCTGGGGTCGATTCAATCCTTCTCACAACCAAGGAGCACCAAGATTGAAGCAGACATTTGTACCCATCGCCGACCACCAGACATGCAGGAAAATCAATGGTGGGTCAGTTAGAGAGACCCAAATGGTTTGTGCTGGTGGAACAGGAACCAGTGTGTGTAATGGTGATAGTGGCGGGCCATTATCGTGTGAAGAGAATGGTCGATGGGTGCTTCGTGGAGCTGCGTCTTGGGTGACTGATCGTTCATGTCCTGGTAACGCTTACTCCGTGTATGCTCGAGTCAGTTCATATATTGATTGGGTCTACAAAACCATGAAAGGTAATAAGAATACTGAGCAGTAGCTGGCTGCTCAAATGAGCTACAATCATTGCCAAATTAGTTGGGACAACCTGATGTTTTGAGTTGTGCGTGTGATATGTGTGTTCCTGCATGGCTCGAGTCAGTTCATATATTGATTGGGTCTACAAAACCATGAAAGGTAATAAGAATACTGAGCAGTAGCTGGCTGCTCAAATGAGCTACAATCATTGCCAAATTAGTTGGGACAACCTGATGTTTTGAGTTGTGCGTGTGATATGTGTGTTCCTGCATGGCTCGAGTTAGTTCATATATATTGATTGGGTCTACAAAACCATGAAAGGTAATAAGAATACTGAGCAGTAGATGGCTGCTCAAATGAGCTACAATCATTGCCAGATTAGTTGGGACAACCTGATGTTTTGAGTTGTGGGTGTGATATGTGTGTGTTCGTGTATGACTCGAGTCAGTTTATATATTGATTAGGTCTACAAAACCATGAAAGGTAATAATATTAAGTGTGATACTGAGCAGTAGCAGGCTGCTCAAATGAGCTACAATCATTGTCAGATTAATTTGCACGACCTTGTGAGTTGCCTGTGAAATATATTTTAAGGAGGTGCCCCCCCCCCCCCCCCCCAATCTCCCCGTTAGCAAATTTAATGCTAAAATCATGGGACTTGGTACTCTGTATCACCCTGACCGTGTGTCTACCTTTAGGAACCGCTATATTGTATGTGGGGTGGGGGAGGGGGGCGGATGCTGAGTTTAAACAAGATAAAAAAGAACCTTATCGTGCTGATTATGACAACAGAATGCTAACATTAAAACCATGAAACATTGCTAACCAAAAGGTAGCCGATAACACTAATTAAACAAAGGGAAACGAATTTTGTACTATTTAGAACAATATATTTAGTTACTAAGGCCCAGTTCAGACGTCGAACTTTTGCCGCGTCGAATCTAATAGTTGCATTTTGTAGATGAGAAGTGCGGCGTCTGAACCTATTGTATTTGACAGATTTGATTAAGTATTAAATTGAAAAATTCAGTTTGAATCAAATTTGTCAAATTCATTTGGTTCAGAAGCCGCACTTCTCATTTACAAAATGCAACTATTAGATTCGACACGGCAAAAGTTCGGCGTCTGAACTTGGCCTAAGTTGTTATATACTTGTATAATGTTTGCGCTAACTCTAATCATTTGTACTCAATTCAAATATGAGAACTGTCATTTTCAACCTTTACCTTAAATAATCACACCGAAAAAACGCATAAACAGATAATTTTGTAAGGTACATGTATTTTATTACCTATAGCCAACGGCGGTGGTGGTGGCAGCGGTGGTAACGGAGGCAACGGCGGGAACGGTGGTAGTGGTGGGAATGGTGGGTCTGGTGGCAATGGAGGAAGTGGAAGTAAGTAAATAGTGATGTTCTTCGCCCTTCCCCATCTTAACAATCTGAATTTCCACAAAGATATTTTTGAAATGATGCGTTTTATACCGTGTTCGGTTATTATATCGAAGGAACGATGATCTTAACGGAAGATACGAACTTTTCAGCTTCATTTTATTAACACAAACATGTTTTGACAGCGTCTACTGTCATCATCAGTGCGCGATGCATAGTAAGAAAAATGGTCTATTTATACAACGCGTTGCGTCGAAATGAAACATGTCTGCATTAAAACAAAACGAAACTGAAAAGTGTCGTATCTTCATTTAAGGACATCGTACAACTGCTACTGCTACGCACTTTTGGTTACATCGAAAGTGAAGTCATATGTACACGATCCAGCGCTCCCTCATGCATTCTTTGGTCACTTCTCCGTATAGCCGACACTTTTAGTCCAAGACACAACCTAACGAGGAACAATGCTTGGTGTGCTGTCCTTATTCTGTTCACCTTATAGGACAAAAAGTGTGTTGCGTCTCCTGTTCATTGTCTCAAAATAATAAACATTTAGGAATGAACGCAACGTTTCGACTGCTACTGCTGTTCTTCATCAGGCGATGGTGTAGACTGGATAGTCGCCGGTCTTTATACTCGTCAGTGGCTCAAGTGGGTGGAGCTCTTCTCTGTGATTGGTTGATGCTGTTGTGCTTCCTAATGGTCGGTAACCACGCCTCTTGGATCTCGATACCGCTGTCTTTGTTGATGTTGCTGGAGTGGAACCGGATCTGAATGTCTTCTTTTACACGACGTGTGTACAAGTGTTGGTCATGATCGACGCTCTTGATTTCTTTCCAGCCGGTACAATTACAAAGGCCGGTCTTGTTGGCATGTTCGCGGGCTACTGCTGAGGCCTGGGAGTGGTCCAGGCGTACGTCTCTCTCTCTCTCTCTCTCTCTCTCTCTCTCTCTCTCTCTCTCTCTCTCTCTCTCTCTCTCTCACATGTTAAACTTTAAGCTTCTTTAACTCTCTCTTGCAATCGGTAAAGAGCGGGGTAGTCAAGTGTTTGTACTACAGAGGAGAGCTCCACCCACTTGAGGCACCGAGGATTTTAAAGACAGATGACCATCCAGTCTACACCATGACCTGATGAAGACTAGTATAGCAGTCGAAAAAAGTCGCGTTTATTTCAAATGAACACTATCGTGAGACAATTGCATAAGTGACTGATGGGGTTACCCTAGTTAAATAAAGACTTTCAATCAAAAATGTCCCAGGAATTACGTCGAAAGTTACCCTGCGAGCAGAGTCCCCCTTTACCTTCTAATCGATTAGAAGGTTAAGGGGGACTCTGCTCGCAGGGTAGTCGAAAGTCCGGTCGTTCCAGTAAATTTATGTTCAGTGAACTTGCAGTGTGGTCGTGTAATGATTTTTAAAGTTATTGCAAGCTTTATGTATAATCATGATTATTTTTGTACTATCGCCAGCTTGCAAAGACAATAGTCTAAATTGTGAAAAGTTTAAACACCTTTGTTCCCGTCCTTGGCTCAGACCAAAGTGTAGAAAAACTTGCAAAGTTTGTTGTAAGTAAAACAAAAATGAAATGGTTCTTCTTTTCATGAACTAATCCTAACCCATTTAACATTATTGATCAATAACTAAACCAATAACAATAGCTAACTTCAACGAATGCTAGAGTGATGGCACTTAACCCGTGAAACAAAATCTAATAGTCAATGTCTAATAGTCTAATCAAAACAAAAGAAAACAATTTAAGTGCCATCACTCTAGCATTTGAAAATAAAGAAGATCTATGTAGCACGGAAATTCTATTGTTTCCTACTGTTTAACTAACACTATTTAGTACTAAATAGTGCAACGTTTTGCACACTTTTAGTGCTTGTACTCTAACGTTGCCTATGATGATAATATGATCTAAAATTATTAATAAATAATTAATAAATAATCGCATAACAATACAGCTTTTCCTTAATCATACCAATATGGTAAACACAACAAAACAGTATTAAAAATCTCTTTTTTTTACTTACAAGGAATATAAGTATTAAACTCTGAATATATTTGTTGTAGAACTCACAAGATGACGACATGAAGTTCTCCAGAGATGATTAACTTCATGGCATTGATAAAACATTGAATAAACTATTTAAAAAATGATAATGATTTCATTTTTTCTTCTATGTGTATAACAAAGATTAAAACTTGAATATGGGAAGTGACCACTACTGTAGATGATCGCACTGAACCCGTGAGAAAATAGTGCAAAATAAATAGTGCAAAATAGCACTAATTAAACATTAGAAAACAAAAGATTTTTTTAAGATTTAGATTTAGTAGTGTCGGCCTGTTTTATGGGACAAGTCGGATGACTCTAAAGAATATACATCTTATATAGATGTACATTTACAAGCATCAACGGATTAGGGAAAACAAATTAAAATGTTTTTTAATTAAAAGGAGGAAAAGGTCCAATTATTAACCTTGAGGAACTCCATATCTGGTGCCACTGAAGAACAACAACAACAACAACAACAACAACAACAACAACAACAACAACACAACAACACAACCATCTACGATAAGAACAAAAAATGCGATTAAAAGGACAGCATTTTTTGCGACAAAGCAACTTAGTGCTGTTATGCGCATGACTAGCAGATCATTATCCGTGGGTAGGTATTTTCATCAAAGTAGTTTTCACCCTATAAAGCTAAGGGCTGGTTTTCACGAGCGACAGAAGCAGAAGCGGAAGCAACATACGCAGACTCAGTGTTGCATTTCTCACCTAGGTGTGAAAAAAGACAACGAACAGTGCATACTGAATCTGCGTATGATCTTTCTTTATGATCTTCTGCTTCCGTCGTTCGTGAAAACCAGGCTTCAGTAAAGTGACATGAAATGACCTACCGAAAGATCAGGAGAAGGCATAAAACCGCTATTATTAATACTTTTAAGGCAAAATACACAACACAAACCCATATATAGTTCATAATCTTTAAAACCGGTTGATAAACATCACAAAAATCACAGCTAAGAGAGAATCTAGAAGAGAAATTCGAGCGTTGCCGACTTTGTTTAACAGTCATTCAGATACCACAGGAAACCCGCCACACAACTGCCTTGACTCATGCAGAGGATTGGCAAGCCTGTGATTAAAGTCTGGTTTCACAAGTGACGGAAGCAGAAGCAGAAGCGGAAGCAACATACGCACACTCAGTGTTGCATTTCTCACCTAGGTGTGAAAAAAAGACAATGCACAGTGCATACTGGGTCTGCGTATGTTGCTTCTGCTTCCGTCGCTCGTGAAAGCTATTTAACATGCTGTGCCATTAGCATATTATTTTACTCATTTTCAATCATGTAAAAGTGAGTTACGTGAAATTGTTCTAATAGAGTTTCATTTTCAAAACAGTACGTGTCAAGAGAATTGAATTATGTGATAATTTTAACATTTACTAAACCAATATCCATAGCATAGTTTATTCAAAGAGTTTGTTCACCTACAGCAATACCAACACGTCTGTCTTTGCTTAGCTGTATCTTGTAAACGTACAACATTGAATGCTACAAACAAGAAACGTCTGTTGTTAAAACCTGTATTACAGCTGAGTTGATGTTTTGTACTGGCGGTTAGGTATAAGCGTCAAACTTTGGCTTCAATTTAGATAGCATCATTTTCTAGCTGGTCTACAGAATGGTGATTTCTTTGGTTTTAGCATTGTGTGTCTCGAGCTTTGCTTTGTCAGAAGGTACGTTGTATACTTGTACTAGGGATTGTCTTATATTTTGTATAGGATTGAAAAACTTAAATAAGATGGTGCAACGTCCACAATATTTTAACATTTGATTACCTACCATCCAAAGTTCTAAGGCACTGCCTGTTCTGTTTTTACATTATCTAATTATTTTATGTTGAAAAGCCCCACAGGGAACATCTGATTGCATGTGAATAATTAATAAGTACTAAGATAATTTTTTTCAAAGCATAAGCCGTCATAGAGACTTCAGAACAAAATAGCAGCCGACAGCTAAGAACTAATTTTTTTCTGGCGATAATAAGCAGACAAATACTAATTTTAGATTGCATACAACATAACAACATTGAGAACTCCATGCGTACTAGTCTATCTTGAATACAAAATGAAATCCTTTGCTATAAAGCAAAGAAAACAAGTAAGATAAACATAATTTTTTTTTAACTTTCTAGCCAAATGCGGCATTAAGCCTCCAGGAACCCGTATCGTTGGAGGCGGGGTCGCACAGCCAAACTCGTGGCCATGGCAACTGTCACTACGACGCGGTTCATCTCACACATGTGGAGCATCCTTGATTTTCCCTGGATGGGCAGTAACCGCTGCTCATTGTGTTGACAGTACTCAGGATCCAACCGCATACATGGTTGTGGCAGGTAGGAATGGATGGATAGATGAATAAATGAATGAATGAACGAATGAGCGAACGAACAAACAAACGGACGGACGAACAGGGGGAGGGCGGGCGGACGGACGGATGGACGGATGAACGAACGAACGAACTAACGAATGGATGGATGGATGGATAGATGGATGGATGGATGGATGGTTGGATAGATGGATAGATGAGTCGATGGGTGGATGGGTGGATGGATGGATGGATGGATAGATGGATGGATGGATGGATGGTTGGATAGATGGATAGATGAAAGATCTATAGATATGAATGAATAAAAGTAAAGAATAAATGAGCTCACGAATGGCTGATTGAAAAAATTAGTCGGAATAGAATGAACAAATGAATTGAGTAAATGTAGCCTCATCCGCAGGTATCACTGTGAGTTTTTTTCTGTTCTTGGGTTTCCTGTGTAAAAGAGTGGAGATAGGGGAGAATGGGGAGAGAAGGGGAGTCTTCGCGCCGTCAAAATAACCGTTACAAAGGAAGCCCAAGGAGGAACAATAAGGAGTTACCTGTGGAGGAGGCTAGGAGTAAATGGATAGATGAATAAATTAATAAATAGATAATACTAACTTAATATATAATTAAAGACAGTGAAAAATTTTCCACTGTTAAAGATGAACGAACTGATGCATTTCTTCTGTTTTTGTAAAATTCTCGCAGGAGCTCACAATCAGTTTAACAGTGGCACCATTTACCGTCTTTCCAAGATAATCATACACGAAGACTACAGACACGTCTACAATGACATTGCACTGCTAAAGTTTGCATCTAGTGTAGCACTTAACGATAAAGTTGGAACGATTTGTTTACCAAAGCAAAACGATAAAATAGCAGTTGGATCCATGTGCTATATGACAGGTTAGAAGCAAAAAACAAAAACAAATTAATATAATATACCGGCAAAAAAAAAAAAAAAATTGGGGGTAGCTCATCACCCTTCCTCGCAGCCAAGTGCTGAATTACGAAGGGCGCAGCTCAACGTGATCGAGTCGAAGGTTTACAAGGGCGCTTTCATTACGAGACAATTGAACAATCACACATTTACATACAAATTTACATACACATACACGTAGCAGCCACCATACGACTCATGTCTGATCACGGAGCACAGCTTAGATCGAAACTAGTTCGTTTTTACTGAGGGAGGAAAAACCGGAGAACCCGGACAAAAAACCCTCGAAGCAAGGGAGAGAACGAACAAGAAACTCAAGCCACATGTGATGCCCCGTTCGGGGATTGAACGAGGGACCACAGCGGTGACAGACCGGCGCTCTCACCGCTCGGTCACCCTTGCTTCCTTATACAAGGGAGATAAAGGAAATAGGTTTTGGTTGCTTCGTGGTTTTAATGAAAATATTAGATTAAATGGAATCTCAAACAGCGTATTAAAAATTCAAGCACAAATAAGGCGTCCTTCACCCCAATGGGTTTTCCTTGAAAACGCGTACATTTTATGATTTTTAGCCCATGTTCCACACCAGAAAAACGTTTAAAAAGCTGAGATATTATAACTGTGGACGGAAACGCGTTGGGTAAAATTTTACGTTTCGAGCCGGCTTATTCCTTGGACATGACTGATTCATCAAACAAACTACTGATCGACTCTGACCAGCTAGCCATCTGACCAGTTGACTATAATTTCATGACGGAATACTAGCGATTGGATTAAGCTGGCTTTCTGGCTGATAACCTACAATCTCGCTTCGTTCCAGGATGGGGACGATACAGCAGTAGTCACCCCGCTGGCTCCAAACTTCTCAAAGAAACCATTGCACCCATTGTTCGCCATAATCAATGCCAAAAAGTCAACGGTGGCGCTGTCAGAGAAAAGAACATGGTGTGCGCCGGTGGTTCAGGTAGTAGTGTCTGTATGGGTGACAGTGGTGGTCCATTGTCTTGCGAGGAGAACGGGAAATGGGTACTTCGTGGTGCTGCCTCGTGGGTGACATCTAAAGCATGTCGAGTGAATGATTACTCGGTGTATGCTCGTGTTAGCAGCTTTGTTGATTGGATCAACGCCAAGATAAAAGGTGAAAACAAACCTACTGAAGACAAACGTAGCTAGTGAAATAGAATGTAGTTGTGGTAAAGCTAATGTACTAATGTGTATTAGTACATTAGAAAACATTTTGGTAAGAATTATAGTTTTACAGCCAAAATCGTTGCATCGCGACCAGCAAATTACCAATTTGGTTTTGATATTGGGTTTTTCTGAGCCGTCAATCAGTTTGGGGGCGTAGCTTATTTCAAATCAACCAATCACTGAACGAGTTCGTGAAAGCTCTGCCGACGGATCAGAAAAGACCAAAATCTTACCGACGTTGGAGGTCATGATGCAACAATTTTCGCTGTAATTCAGCTTACTTTTAGCGTAACGCACACTGTTGCGTTGGTGTACTGAATGTAACATCGCTTGCGCAGCTGCAAGAAATTGACGTCAACAATGTTGTGAGTTTTTGAAGCTCGTTCAAAAATCCACATACTAGTTATACAATGGTTCCAAGTGGAATACCGCCTGATATATCCCACGTGTCACTTGTATTTTCTAGTATGCAAAGTTTGTATATAAAGAAAACATACAAGTGACCAGTGGGATATCCACGGTACTACCACGAGAAACGACGAGAAACCATTGCATAACTTTTTTATCCCACACCATAGAACACATAGCCAATTACCACAATGTCATATGGGAAGAGACAGTTGAATTCCGCCGAATATACCTCTGCTTTCCTGCTTTCTGATTGACTGTACATATTTTCTATGGCGTGGGATAAAACGTGTTGCCGCAGCAATGTTGCTCTTAAAATCGTAGCAATACGCGCACAATGTGTTTCATAGTATGCCAAATAAAGTTGTGGCCTAGTTTAACTTTTTAACTCAACCTTGTCTTGCTATTTCAGCCGAAGGTGGTCCTGGAGGAAACGGCGGCAGCGGGGGTGGTGAAAGTGGTACGTGAGAGTCGTAATTGAAGGACTTGATTCAGCTATTTATAATGGTAATTAAACTGAGTGGAGTGCAATTTGGGCCGAAATCATACGAGTGATTACAACTGTAGTTTGATAATCACGAGTAAGATTTCTGGCCCAAAATTGCACGACACGAAGTTTAATTACCACTTAATTATATCCATTTTGAAATCTCATCTTTTTTGCTCTACTTTTTTAACAAAAATGTGAAAACATGTTCAAAGAAAAAAATCCCACAGCTTGACAACAATCAAATGGCTTTTTTGATTCTTGTATATGATTGGCTGATAATAAAAGACACTGTTTTGTGATTGGTTGGAAAAAAGATGCGATTAATGAAGCAAAAGGATGCAATTAATTTAGGAATTAATCGCACACTTTTTAACCAATCAGATTGCAGGATTTGCTGGTGATTTCAAAATGGATATAATTAAAGGAATAAACAGAGTTGATTTCAGTTGAATAGATTCTTAATCAAGTGTTTGTATTGGTTCTTTCAGCTTGCCGTGATCTAAATTCAGGTTGCAAAAATTTTATTAAAATGTGTGGCAATCCTGGCATTCAAAGGATCTGCCTTAAAACATGCAAGAGATGTCCTTAATCATGTAAGTATGGCATTATTGCGTAAACACTTGTATCGCGACCAACATCGAATTCAAACTAATTTCAGTTGAATTTTGGGGTGTTTAAATCCGCCAATCATGTGAAGGGGCGGAGCTTATGCAAACGCATTCGAGGGACCTCGAGGCGAATGGCAAACGTGGATCGAGGTCGGATCGAGGGCATTTGCATAAGCTCCGCCCCCTTAACATGATTGGTGGATCAGAAAAATCCAAAGTCCAACGGAAAGTTTAAAGTTGTCGGTCAGGGCCCTTTGTTCGATCGAAAGACGATTAGCGTTAACCCAGGATTAAATCTCAGAAAGACAACCTGGTCAAATAATGCATGAGACATTCGCATAATACATGACAGTTGAATCGACGATACTTGGAAAGCGTCCACAAATTTCCGCCGAATTTTCGAGCATGCGCATTGCGTTTTTCACCCGTGTCGGGCGATCGAGGAAGTATTGCGTGACGAGCCTTAAAAGGGCTCCGAAGGACACTGATAATTTACACGGACTCACACAGAAGGCAGTAAACTAACAAACCAACCCATCCTTCATATCCGTCGGTCAATTGTATTAATTTTTTGACTTTCTCTTTTTTGTACAGGATTATTTTAAGAATATATGCAGCGGAATAAAATTTGTAATTTAATGTAGAATGTGAAGCATTTGGGGGTTTATCACTGGCTAATAAATGAGTCAATAATGCAAGAATCCAAATGTCTGTGTTACACCCTATCTTTAAATACACATGGCCAAGGGAACCCGGTCTTCAGTTAACACATAATGGTCAAATGTCTGCGCATGCGCCAGATTTCGCGGGCTGTTAGGCGGCCGCGTCTTGACCACAGGACTAAGGCCAATGAAATATACATTTTTTTCGTACTATTACTATTTAGGAGTTCTTAATCTCGTTGTGTAGTTCAAATATAGAATAGTCAAACGTATACCAAAAGGAACCGTAAAGTCTTTATTTTAGCTATTTTTTTTTCTTTTTGATAAATCTGTTTCCTGTTGTCTTAATATTAGCTTTGGGGATGGGTCAAAATTGCATATTTGAACTGGTGACGCATCTTCAAATTTTTTAACTCATTGCATTGAGTGTTTGTTTATTAGTAAGTAATCTATAACCTTACAAAATATAAAGCTTAGACATTCAGGTTTGGGTAGACATTGCTCAGTGTTAAAGTTGTCTTTCCCTTTTGTTGAACATTTCCTTAAGAATTCATACCTAGGCTTCCTCGGCTTAAAAACGTTTCACCGCGGTGCTGGATGGGATGGGGAAGAAACATATCAGAAAAGTTTTTCAAACAATTTCGTCTGATTGTTGTAATCTTCATACAAGACGTTATTACTATGTATCTTCCACTTTGTCCACTGTCAATGAATTCATCAATTTAACTATAGATCGATCCGGCAAGCAGGTACATATTAAATCGTGCCTTTTCTCTCATTCTATCTACTGGATCTATTATTTGGACCCCCAGAGTGAGGGGGGGGGGGGGGGGGGTACAGACCAACCTCTCTTGGGAGTTGACTCACTCATTTTGAATTAACTTCCTTGCTAACGACCTAGTAATTGCGACGGATCTTCTCTAGATACCAGTATGATAGAGCACTAATAGGGGGACATTTTGACATTGGAATTTGGGTTGATGTGTTTTTGGGTCATTTTCTGTATGGTATTTCGATATATGATTTCACTTTTTATTTCAACGTATTTTAGTGCCGGTTCACACGACGACATAAGCATAGACATAAGCATTAGCGTTTCTTTACCGGTTCACACACGCAACATAACGTCATAAGCATAAGGATAAGAAAATGGAAAAGTTTTGTTTCTTATGCTGATGCTGATGCTGATGCTTATGACTATGCTTATGTCGTCGTGTGAACCTAGCCTGCGTCACATCCGGACTTTTCCTCCGTTAAGTCCGTCTGCGAAATAACGAACAAAACCGTGTTCTGAGACCCCCAGCAAATAGCAGGATTATAGATAATAGATCCTGATTGGCTGATGCATTTTTCAATTCTAACGAGACTCGTGATTGGCTCGCTTAATGTTCGTTGTGTCGATGTTTTGACACCTAGCTTGATGGACTCCAGTTATTAACAGACTTTATTGCTAGCATGACCCAAGGTCAATCTCGTAATTTCTCTTTGAGAGAATGTTTTGTTAACTAAGGCTATTATTTAACAATATGTTCAATTGGAATGTTTCGAAAGTTTCCTTTTATAGCAGGCAAATCGATGTATGTAACTGGTAGGTTGTTTTGATTGAAAAATCTGTCTGTGTTTTCATAATCACTGTAAATCTAACGGAAGTGTTGTCATGGCGAAGACAAACACACCAGTGATCATAGAGCCAATCACGAGTCTCGTTAGAATTGAAAAATGCATCAGCCAATCAGGATCTATTATCTATAATCCTGCTATTTGCTGGGGGTCTCAGAACACGGTTTTGTTCGTTATTTCGCAGACGGACTTAACGGAGGAAAAGTCCGGATGTAACGCAGGCTATGTGAACCGGGCCTTACGGTTTTTGGCATATTTTCTTTGGAAGTTTTCCAATGTTTTTGATTTCCGATTTTCAATGCGTTTTTTTCGAATTCTCGCGATTTTCTTTTCGGTTTTGTGGTACTAAATATCCCTGAATACACAAAACTTTGTTTCGAAGTTGGTCTAGAGTAACTTTGATACACATGTGATGGAGTAGCGAGGATGGGGGAGGGAAAATGGGGAGAGCATCATCTATCAGTATCGGGCAATTACGATTAAATTTATATTAAGCTTTGAACGCAAATGAGACAGCCAGCAATGGATGGAGAGTTACAAAGGCATGATCCCAGTTCAATCTTGAAATAAATTTCAGAATTATGCTTTTAGTACTAGTAATTCATCAAAGCATAGTGGGTGTAGGAGGCAACTCTGTTGCGAAAACTAGTTATTACCGAAGTGTATTCAGAATGTTTGCGCACCTACCAAAACACTAACACGCCTGCGTCTGTTCAGCTGTTGGTATGTAAACATGCCGCATTTCATACCACAAACAACAAATATTTGTTGTGAAAACCTGTGTTACAGCTGAGATGATGGCTTATACTGGTGTTTAGCCATAAGCTACGTAGAGTGATTCGTAGTTAGCATCATTTTCTATCTGGTCTTCAACATGACAGTTACTCTGATTTTGGCGCTGTGCCTCTCGAGCTTCGCTTTGTCAAAAGGTACGTCATTTTACACTTCACATACGGTCAACTTGTCGTGAATGGCGTTTAATATAAGGCAATAAGGCATAGGTGGCATTGTGGTTAACCGCGCCCGCTCGCCTTTCGCCGCTGTGGTCCGGGTCCGTTTCCCGGCTCGGACCATTCGTAAATTGAGTTCGTTTGATGTGTTGTTCTCTTCCTTGCCACCTTGCCTTGTTTTTCTCCGCGTCTTTCCTGAGTTTTTCATCACTCAACATGTGACTTGAGTGGTGTATGTAGAGTACATCGAATGTAGTGGTAGTAAGTGTGGAGTGATTGTCACTGAAAAGGCCCTTCAAGGAAGTGTCAATTAGAATACTTATGGCTGCTAGGTTAACTAGTAATATATCGATTTTTATATGTTTTATCTATGAATTTGCTACATAGTCGTATTTAGAATACCAAGAATTTGTCTCAGTCGCTAAACGTCCACGTGTACACGCTTCGTTAAAATTATCTAATCAAAAGATTTCCCAATGTTCATTGCAGTCTCAGTTTCTATGCTTGAAGCCGGACATTGTTTGTGCAAATAGATAAACATTATATTGCTAAAATAATTACCGTCTCTTGATCATGCCATGTAGTAATTTTTCTGTCTTCTGGAATATCGTGCTCGATCGGTTAACACTGCCTGGTGTTATCTTAGAAAAAGGAAGGTTGGGTCAAGAAAATATTTGTACATTGCAGTCGGGTTGAGCTGTGACGAGGCAAAGGGCCGCCTATGTAAAGTACACGGATGTTCACTTATATCATCGCACATATGTCAAATTGTTCTTGTTTCAATCAAAAACTACCAGATATTTAATTCAAATTTACAATTTTTACAATCTTTTAGCAACTTGCGGCATAAAGCCTCCAGGATCCCGTATCGTTGGCGGCGCGGTTGCACAGCCACACTCGTGGCCATGGCAACTATCACTAAGACGTGGGAAATACCACATCTGTGGTGCATCGCTGATTTCCCCTGAATGGGCAGTAACCGCTGGCCATTGTGTTGCCAAGAGTCAGAATCCAAAAGACTATGCGGTGGTTGCAGGTATATATGTAAATTACGAAGGAAGAAAGGGAGAGGGGAGGAAGGAAGGAAGGAAGGATGGGAAGAAGGAAGAGATGAGGGAAAGGAAGGAACGAAGGAAGTAAGGAAGGAGGGAGTAAGGAAGAGAGGAGGAAACGAAGAAGGGAAAGAAGGAAGGAAGGAGGGAGGGAGGGAGGGACGAGGGAACAAAAAAGGAGAGAGGGAGGGAGGGAGTAGGAAAAGAAGGAGAAAAGAAAGAAAGGAAGGAAGGAGGGAAGGAAGAATGGAAGGAAGGATGGAAAAAAGGGAAGGAGAGGAGGGAGGTGAGAAAAGGAAGGAAGGAGGGAGAAAAGAAGGAAGAAAGGATGGAGGGGCGGAATCGATCATCAACCAGTCAATCAGGAGTTTTTATTCAGGAGCCCACAACAGGATGACCAGCGGTACCGTCTACCGTCTTTCCAAGATTATCATTCACGAAGATTATAAAAAAGTATTCAACGACGTTGCACTGCTCAAGTTCGATTCCAAAGTTGCTCTAAACGAGAAAGTTGGAACGATTTGTTTGCCAAAACAAGATGACAGAATAGCAGCTGGATCGAAGTGCTCCATGACAGGTCAGAAGCTCAACCCCCCCCCCCCCCCTCCCCCCACCACCACCAACACCACAAGCCATGCAATTTGTTTGAATGACAGGCAGTGTCTGTATAAATGAGTTATTGAAGTAGTCATTGAAAGCCGCTTATTGCTTAATATATCAAAGAGAATTTGGGGAAAGCTCAAGTACGTACCTATGTACACGCCCTTCAAGGAGCTGAGGAAAAAATCCCTGATATTGTGTCGACCTGCGTGGGTGTTATATTCAGTGCTCTGCCGACTGAGATATCGAGTAAGGCGTATGGGGTGATTGTGGATATGTGACGTTGATGACTGACTGACTGACTGACTGACTGTCTAATTGACTGATCAACTGAATGACTGAACAACTCATTGGCGTATACTAGTAACTGAATATTGATCAGGATTGATTAGTTGGATGCATGCGCAGTAATGAGAAATCTTCATTGCTTGAAATATTCCAGGATGGGGCAGATACAACGGACTTTTCCCTGGTGGGTCCAAACTTCTCAAAGAAACCGTCGCACCTATTGTTGCCCATGGACAGTGCATAAAAGAAAACGGCAAAACTGTTAACGACAAAACTATGGTGTGTGCTGGTGGTGTAGATAGTAGTATCTGTATGGGTGATAGTGGTGGTCCATTGTCTTGCGAGGAGAACGGAAAATGGGTACTTCGTGGTGCTGCCTCGTGGGTTACATCCACACAATGTCTAATAAAGAAGTACTCAGTGTATGCTCGTGTGAGCAACTTTATTGATTGGATGAACGCTAAGATTAAAGGTAATGATCAACATACAATGGACAGTTTTGTAAAGTAAAGGGTACTGTTTGACGTACCTGCCTCTTCATCCAAAAGTCAGCTTCTATGGGGAGGAGTGTTCTCCCTATATTCCTTCCCCTCAACCCCCTCCCTCCATTAGTGCTCAGTCCTACGGTATTTAAAGCTACACCGAGCTACACAAATCAGAGGGAAGTCGAAACAAGGATGAGTACATCCTCTTCCTCAGCGTTCCGTCCCTCGGATATTCGAAACCATAGCGGGCTACACAGTGTAGAGGGAAATCGACACGAGGATTTGAGAATTGCACGATGACGTGAGGTGAACCTTAGAACCTGTCGCTTATAAATGACCGCGCAATAACCAACGAAGCCAACTGTAAGGCAAAGAATACAACATTCACTTAGTGCTTTGACCACACTCCCTCGCTCTAACCAATGTAACTTAGAAGTTTAGAATCTCTCTCTGTTCGGTATTAAAAATCGCGATATCGTCATCAGCGAGCAGTTTTCATCATGGTCGTAATAGGAATTAATAATGAACTCAAAACGTTTCTACTTGTCAATGTTTATTTAGTTTATTTAATAACTTTTCCTTTGTATGAAAACGGCGATATCACAACAGTTTACGTCAATTATTGTGGCTCCTGTGTAATAATAGGCCAGACCGCACACACCAGGATCTACTTACTCTTACTGAATAGTAGTGTGGTTTCTTCTATGTCTCTCCAAGGTAGGCTTACGGTTATTTGGCTTTGCCTTCCTATTAAGGCAGGGTAACATAATACGACGCTGACCACTGTGGCCCCTGTGGTGTAGTAGGCCAGACCACACATCGGCCCTTATGCCACATTATGCCCCTTACAATTTTACGCATTCGCACCCAGATCCAACGAGTTATAATCGCTTATTATGAATACGTCATGGACAAAATCAATAAAAATTATATAATAATTGGTATGTTACGCGCGCTCTGATTGGTCGAGAACCGTGTGTAATTACAGTACACAAGCATTGATGACGTCATTGAATCTTACGCGCACTCTGATTGGTTGAAATGTTTCGACCAAATAAATTCCATTTGTCCGTGGGTCTGTACTCTAATAAAATCTCTAATTGATACAACTTTCGCTTAATTGCCACTTACAGAATGGAGCTCGCCATTAATATTCGAACCTAAATAGTCCTAAATAGTCCCAAATAGTGTATAATACGTCAATGCACTATCCTAACGACCCAATAAATACAAAGGGATTATTTGAAGTTGTGGCGTCAGTGGAATTGAGCGAAACACACAGACGCACGGAAAAATAGAATCTATTTGTTAAGTAATGCACGGTTTTGTTATTGTTTTACAGCTGAAAGTGGCAGTGGTGGAAATGGAGGAAACGGCGGAAATGGTGGTAATGGTGGTAATGGAGGCAACGGTGGCAATGGAGGTAACGGTGGTAATGGAGGTAACGGTGGTAATGGAGGTAATGGTGGCAATGGAGGTAACGGTGGCGGGAATGGTACGTATAGACATATATGAAGTTCCTAGCTGATCCGACCATATAAGAAATGAACAGTTCTATCGACTAGAACTTTATCCACTAAATAAAGCGATGCGAGATTTTGATTTATTGAATAAGTAGGGCTATTTCAGAGAATAGCGCTTTCTGTATCTATTTTGCAGCTGGGTCCTGCATGCTCAGTAATAAAAAAAATCGTCTTATGATGATCCATAAACCACAAAACCTGTCATGTTTTGGGTTTTACGTCATATTTATCTAAAGTGCTTGCTAACCCTATACATTATGACATTAAAATCAATGGGCAACAGGAAATGGATTGCTCACCATGGAAACTGTATATTCAATCTGATAACAATTTCTCTTCCAGCTATATGTCGCAAGAGTCGTCGAGAGACCCTCCCCACCCCCCAAAAAGCCCAACTTCGGAAAATTGAGTGAAATTGTAATTTGTCGTCATTGTAGGAGCAAATATCTTACAAATTTGAGTGAATTTTACCGTGAAATGATGCCAGTCTATTGGGCTTAATACCTACTAGGAGATACACAAACGTCGTTTTACGCCTAGCATTTCTGCTGTAATATTAAGTAGTATATCTCTACCAATATTGCAACATTATAGGAATAATAAGATTACAGGATTAATTTTATTATATACATATCGAGATTTACTCACTAAAATTCCATTTAGTAAATTTTCGTTCGTTCATTGCTCTCAACCAATCAGAATGCGCGTATCGTTTTCTTCACGTGTGAGAAAAACGATACGTCCAATCAGAAGCCGCGTATCGCTTTTTTTCACGTGTGAGAAAAACGATACGTCCAATCAGAAGCGACTTCATTCCTGATGAAAATTTTTCTTCAAACTGGCTCCTCTCAGCACTTTTTATCGAAGGATTTTCAGTCTTGGCTGTTCAATTAATCTTTATTCAGTAAGAATTCAAGCAGATAAGCTCATTCATCACAAAAGTCATCGATGTCATGCAAAATAAGAACTCTATGGGGAAAAAGATTTTCAAAACCTCGCGCGCTGTGCTGCGGCAAGAACGAAGGAGGATTCACGACCGGCAGTTTCAGAGTCGCTGAATGGAAATTTAGTCCAAATGAGCTCTTTCAACAAAAGCTTAGAGAAAAACACTGATAATTCCAGTTCAAGATAATTTATTTCAAGTTTTGAGGGACATTTGAAACGCCAGGTATGTTTAACGGGCGTGAATTTGACCGTAAGTTTGTCTTTGAATGAACTCAAATTCTTCGCATTGTCTTTGCTCGTTTTGTAAACAAACACCTGTCAGTGAGCAAAAAGTCGAACTTACACTGAAAAGAAATATAATTTTATACTGTAATTCACTTTAGATACAAATACATATTAGTTTTGTTTTGGCTTGACGTCTGTTTGTTATTTAAACTTTGTTTTCTAGAGATTTTTGTGCTTTTGAAATCAAAATCTTGACCGTGGAAAAGCAATATCCATATTCACAGCAAAACGACAAAAATTTATAGAAATCTCGATTTGTATATGATAAACAGAAAACACCATGGAAAGTGCTTTGTACGGTTTTTATTCACTCGTTGTTTTGTATCATAAAACTCACTCGCTCGAGGACTCGCTCGTTCGTTTTATGATACTTCACAACTCGTGAATAAAAACCGTACGCGCGCACTTTCCATGAAGTAATCTCTATATATCCAATTTTGTCCTGTTCAACTAATTATCAACATACTGTAAAAAAGTGTGCGATTAATTCCTAAATCGCATCCTTTTGCTTCATTAATCGCATCTTTTTTTCCAACCAATCACAAAACAGTGTCTTTTATTATCAGCCAATCATATACAAGAATCAAAAAAGCTATTTGATTGCTGTCAAGCTGTGGGATTTTTTTCCTTGAACCTGTTTTCACATTTTTGTATATATATATTCTCAATGACTTTGTTATTCCTGATAAAGTTGAGATTTCAAAATGGATATAATTAAGTGGTAATTAAACTTCGTGTCGTGCAATTTTGGGCCAGAAATCATACTCGTGATTATCAAACAGTTTTGTAATCACTCGTATGATTTCGGCCCAAATTGCACTCCACTCAGTTTAATTACCATTATTTAATGTTTGTTGTTGTCGTAGTTACCTTTTTGTTCGTTCGCTGTAATATAAGTAGTATATCCCTACCAATATTGCCACGTAAGGAATAATAAGTGTAGAGGATTTAATGTTTGTTGTTGTCATAGTTACCTTTTTGTCCGCTCGCTGCAATATAAGTAGTATATCTACCAATATTGCCACATCAGGAATAATAATATTGCAGGATTAAATATTTGTTGTTGTAATAGTTACGTGTTTTGTTGGTTCGCTCTTGTAGCTTGTACCGATAAACATCCCAACTGTCCAGGTTTTAAACCAATGTGCAAGTATAACGATCAAATCCGGGAGCTCTGTCGTAAAACATGCAATAATTGTTCTTGAACACGTAAGTACGCAGTGCAACGGCGTAATAGACCTTTTTCGATTTTGATGATACCGCTGCAAAATTGGACAACAGACGCACAAACACAGGGTTAGCCTCAGGTAAATTATTCAAAAATACCAGTGAGAGAAAAGGATAAATTGTTGATAAAGAACAACAACAATCGAGTTTATTCCCATTGGTTATCTTGAATAAATGCGCCTTTTGTCAGGAAGCTCAGCGGTCTTTTAGTAATTGGAAACTGGACTATTACATTTTTCCAGTCATTTAAAGATGCGCATTAATACATTAACGTTTATTAAATTCATCTCTTTTTTTTTTGCATAAAGGACCTTGGTAATTTTACTATTATTTTGAATATACATTTACAGTAAATGTCAAAAATGTATATATGCATGTAAAAATGCCCATATAAAAATAAATGGTTTTTAAAATATACACTATAGAGGGACTTCAAGGCAGCCATGTATATGAGCAAGAACAAATGGAAAATATTTTAATTACAAAACATTTTATTTCTCTCGGGAGAAAAATGACCTATTTTTTTGTCCACAACCATGGCTACCATAAAATTCGTCCACGCGCTACCAATTTCTCAGTTTTACTGATTTTTGCTTTCTTTTTCTCCTAGAGGATTGTGCGTACATGTAAATGTATAAAGTGTTCAGGGTGATCATGGATAAATAATAAATGAGTCAGTAACAATTCAAATTTGTGCATTTTTGTTCTTTTTCCGGGCAGAAGATGTTTTCAGCAGGACATAAATGACAACAACGACAACATCACTTTTCTAATGGTCCGTCCCTTCGGCACGTTTTTTTAACTTCTCTGTTGACTTTAATCGTTTTTGTTTGACAAATATCCAGGTGAATTTTAGTCGATAAACAAGTCAGCAATTCAGCGGTAAAACTATAGATTACAAATAACAAACAAAACTTATATTAATTCAAATTATTTAAACTAAAGATAACAAATGTGAATATTTACAATCCGTGACGGATATGGGAAAATCATGAAATTACAAATAGGCCACGTTCGAGGTATCAAGATCCCTTGCATGATAGCGAGGCTCACAGGAGTAAACTGCCGAAATAACCACCTAGCAGAAAGAAAATAAGTGTATACGATATTGGAAATTATGTAGAAACTAGTTTTCTGACCTAAAATCACGAATAACGGGTCGCTTTTTTATTCTGATTATTAATTAATGACTTTTCGATCCCATGGCACATTATCTGTGATTGTAGGTCAGAAATCAAATTTCTACTAATTTCTACATAATTTCCAATATCGTATACACTTATTCTCTTTCTGCTAGGTGGTTATTTCGGCAGTTTAATTACTCCTGTGAGCCTCACTATCATGCAAGGAATCTTGATATCTCGAACGTGGCCTATTACATGCTTCAAACAAGTACAACAAACATTTCTACTAGCACATGTAAATCACGTGACCAAGCTAACACAGGTAACCCAAACAATTACTGCTTACTGCTACAACCTTCTTGATGAATCGTAAAGAAATCTTACTATTTGCTGTGTTAAATTGGGAATGGATAATTGATTCATCGAGCTTTCAGTAAAGATAGATCATGACCTATTCATAATACCAGGACGGGACGCTGCGTATAATTTCGTAAAAGACTAAGACTGCAGGCGATAAATCTGCCAATATTGAATGGCCCGCGTCAAATCGGCTAAAGATCAAAGATGTCCAACTGATGGGTATTTTGTAAGATGCATTTTGTACTCTACAGGCAACAATTAACAAGAATGTTCTGATGAATTTAAATTAACAAATTTATGAAGATGAATTGCATTTGCTACCTCCCACTAGCGCTCTAAAGATCAGTCGAAACTATATTTTACAATTTTCGTAAAATTAGAAAAAGGTAAAAAAGAAAGAAAGAAAGAAAGAAAGAAAGAAAGAAAAGGAAAAGAAAGGAAAAATAATATATATTTTTAATTTCTTGGTAGAAAGACAAAACCGAGAGAAAGAATGAATGAATGAAGGAGAGAAGGAAAGAAAGAAAAAAGAAGAAGAGAAAAGGAAGAAAGAAAGAGACAAAAAAGAGAGAAAGAAAGAAAGAAAGAAAAGCAAAACAAGAAAAAGAAGGCGCAAAAATTGTTTTTTTCATCATTCATGTTGATGAATTAATCAAAATGCCGACTACCGTTGTAGAGCACGTTTGTATAATCTACAGCTGCTTATTACAATCTCATTATTGATTCATGCACTAGTTCTTAGTATATCGCAAGCTATTCACTACCCTTACGATTCATTTCTTAGCTTTTAAGCCGGACCAAAAACTCTCGAATCATTTGCACGGAAGATCGACTCGCTAAAAACCGTCTAGGCCCCCCACTGGCCAAAACCCAAGCAAAAATTAGCAGTAGAATTATACGAAACCATATTTAGACGACCTGACTTCCAATCCATTTACTTGTTAACTTACCATCTAAACATCAGTAGCAGATCTACTTAATTCGACCAGAGCCAGCTGAAAGATTAGAAAGTACAAGCTGTTTGCTTTAAAACGTAAGATAGAACGTTTTTGACATTCGGTATATTTTTGTGGAAGATTTGATTGCAGCGATTTGAATGTATTTATGATGCAATGTTGATAAGTATATTGCACGTAGTGATTATTAAACGCAGCTAGCGTTATTAACTAATGCGATTATTCAGAGGTACATTACGGTTAGATCTTTATCTGACTTATTTTCTTTTAAATTGCGCTTATTACAGATAAGACAGACGCTTGTGCAATAACGTTTATACGAGATATTAACGTCTATCATTTGCTTTTGAAATAATAGCTCAATTGTCTCAGTTAAATTACCTCAAAAAACTCGATTCTCAACTAGTCAATTGCAATCATTCCCAGGAGAGTAAATTGAACAAAAAAATGGCAGCCATATTGGTTGTCTTGACCAAAGAAAACCACCAACATGGCTGCCGTGTCTTTTGTTCAGTTCACTCTCCTGGGAAATTGCAATCCAAGAATATCCATCCTTGTTGTTTCTAATACTGACATATCATCTCTCTATAATGTACGAACTTAGCTAAGAACGGGCATGCATATATCTCTTCTTTAGGGCACGTTCCATTGTTTCATTGTTGTTTCGTTCCATTGTTCTGTTGTTTCGTTTATGTGCCGTACCTAATACTAGAGTAAATTTCGTATGAGTGTGAAAACGGCACCGCACGGTCAAGGCGTACGGCTACGGCATGAATTTCAAATGTTTTATAGACAACACGACACTGACACGGTCACGGCACGGCACGGTCCGTTTCACACTCATACGAAATCTACTCTATTGTGTGACGTTGGAGCGGCGCGCGAGTGATTCAGACGGTGAGTTCAAATGATCGCTGCTCTGCCACATTATGCAAACCGTGATTGAACGTTTTTGAACCAAAACATCTTGCTTGACTGATCTGATTTAGACGCTCTTTTGCAGAACTTATAGAGTGCTTACAATATATCCGTGAAAGTTAGCGAACTAAATTGTACTAAATAGCGCGAAATCCTTTGTTTTCTATTGTTTAATTAGTGCAAATTAGTGCAATTTCTTACAAAGTTTTTCACGGATATATTGTAAGCGCTCTATCAGCAATTAGGTTCTGCACATAACCGGAACGGCGTTTTATGGAATGGGACTATTTCTTTCGTTCGTTCGTTCGCTCTTTCTTTCTTTCTTTCTTTCTTTTTCCTTCCTTCTCTCATTTCTTCTTCCTTCCTTCCTTCCTTCCTTCCTTCCTTCCTTCCTTCCTTTTTTCTTTTCTTCCTTCCTTCCTTCCTTCCTTCCGTTCTTTCTTTCTTTCTTTGATTTGTAATTGTTGTAAAAAACATGAAATAAAGTTTCCATTATTATTATTATTATTATTATTATTATTGTTGTTGTTGTTGTTGTTGTTGTTATTATTATTATTATTATTATTATTATTATTATTATTATTATTATTATTATTACTTTAGTCGGATAAATAGAAATCCTTGTGATCGTTTTCGACTGACAGAGCCATGTAAAACTGGTTGATTACAAAACTCCTCTTATAAGGTTTTAATCTTCTTTAAGAGAATAAACACGCCGAAAATTAGGCAATATATTTGATCAGCGGTTTGTCAAGGATAGGGATGTTTTTTGCCCGTTGCTATGGTTCCGCACTTAAGACAATCTGCGATCTTCCTATTTTTCAATCTTGCAGAAAGTTTGGAATTAACTGCTCAATAGAAAATTATGACAGAAGATAGTAAAGGCAATATTGGCTATATATATAAGGTTTATAATCAAGCTAAGAATTATATACCAAGCAGTTATAAGCCAAAAAGGAATTTACTAATTAAATTCGCACTGACTACATAATTAAATTATCTATGCAAGATCCCATATCGGTATTGTGTAAATATCTTCCCATCTGCTCGTCAGTACATTATTACACATGTAAAGACACACACACGTACATTTCAAGAAATCTCACAAAACATGCACCAGATTGTTGTTGTGCAATTAGCCCGGGAGCTGCGGTAGTGGAGTGTACAATTGGCTGATTGATGTGCCTTGGGATATTATTCCGGACTACTTTGTTTTTTGACTGTTTGACTGCTTGGTTCATAGTCAAAATTTCGTCAAGAATTTAAAATAACAACAGCGAGCGCCCAACATGGACAGTGAAGAAAAAATAGTTGTATTTCTAAGTATTTTAAACGGAATTTTAGCTGTTTTTGGCTCGGTTATTAATCTGTTGGTTTGCGTTGTAATTTTAAAAAACGAAGAGCTCCAAAATGGACTAGACCTTCTCATAGGGAACTTGTGTTTCGCTGACTTGGCTGTTTGCGTGCTTGCACAACCTATGTATGTCATGTACCTGAATGGCGTACTCCAAGAAGATGGCGAGAAAAACACAACGAGTACACTGGAGAACGCTTTTATGTACTTGAGCATTATCACAATGCACGCAGTTGCGTTGAATCTTCTTTGCATCGCCATTAACCGTATGATGGCCATTTCTAACCCATTCAAGAACGCCCTCATTTTCTCCAAGTTCAAGGTTCTCATGGTCATCTGTGGAATATGGATAACTTCAATATGTATGGCTATTTTCCTGATGACAGCACCAGGAAAAGCATTTTCTCCATACTCACATATTCTCGTCATCTTATCGTTTCTTATCTGCTACGTGAGGATTTTCTGGATCGCAAGAAAACAGCAACGAAAAATTAACATTCAAATGGAACAAGTTATTCACAATCATCGTCAAATCAGACTGCAAAAAGCCAATCGAGCTACTAAGACGACCTTTTTGATTGTAATTTCTTTAATGGTCTGTTTCTTCCCCGACACTGTGTATGATTTTCATCCCGATTTCGATGTTAATGAGGAAAGGAAAAAATGGCTTTTTACTCTGCTGTTCTTTAGCTGCTCGCTCAATCCATGTATCTATATGTGGAGAACTGAAACTTTCAAAATGGCCGCGAAACGCACTTTCTGCATGTCTTAAAGTCATTTGAAACTAAAACAAAGCAAAAACAGCAACACTGAACTAGAAAGTAAATAGAAAATAAAGAAAATGCGGAAAAAAATAAGGAGAAAAAGATACATCGTTCGTGATCAAAGTTGTAGTAAATAATTAACTGAAATTTCAAAGAAATTAAAAGGAAAGAACATAGTGCGAGGATATTGCAAGAGGTTGATTTAGCAGACAACAGGAATTCCGTTATTTAGAAAGTTCTTGGGAAGTTTAAATTTAGGGAAATCAGTATAATTGTGCTTTACATATATCATTTATAATGTAAATAACTCATGATTAATTTTGAATTAAATCATCTTGTAGAAATCGTTTCCTTATTCTAAAAACTAGACGCCAGAATTAGATATCCGCATGAAAAAAAAAAAACAAGGGAAAAGTCATTTTAAGATTATTATGGAATGAATAGAACAAGTGGAAAAACGCAGACAACCTAATTAGCTTTTTATTTCAGCAAAATTTTAATTTATAATCTAGCTTTTCTACCCTTGCTATGAACATATCATAATTAAATGTACTAATTTTAGTTAGAATTATTCATTTTTACACGTATATAATCGAGTTTCAAAGACTACCGAAGACTCCCTAATGAAGTTTAAAACAAGCTGGTAACACGCATTTGTGAAAGCTAGTTGACCAAAGAATGAATAATTTAGATGGTACTTTGTTTCTGTTTAGAATGTAACTACAAAATCGATACAAACACTTGTAATAAAATATTAGTTTTAACTATTATTTTAGTAAGTATTTAATGCCAAATTGGACGGTTAAATTATACAGTTCAGTTTCTTTGAATCTCACAGCTTGCGTAACGTAAGAATATTCGTAAAGTCACATGGAAAAAGTACTTTTTGTGAGCCAAAGGACATTGACTTTCTGAAAATAAAGTCGAAATATAAGAATGAAATCTTAAAGTAAAAGAGTTTTCAAAAAGGCTGAATTGAAGTAGCTGTAAATCCAGAAAAGAATGTTCTGTTTTTGAACGAATACTCGTAATTTTCGAACCTCTTTGTGAACGGAAGCCTCGGATTGATTAAAGTTTTTTATGTTTTCAATAATTAATGATCGATGTTATTTTTTTTGTAAGATAGAAGTGTATTTTAGTCAAGAAGATGAGGAATTGTAAATACAAAATCCAAATACACCTGCAGACGCTTCAACTAAATTTGTTTTACGAAGATAAAATATTTGTCAAAAAAATCATAAATAAATATAATTTGCTGAAAAAATAAAGGGTCTAGAAGAAAAAAATGCTAATCCCTAAAGTGTGGGCAATTAATTGAAATTATCTGTAAATTAATTTTAAAAAATATCGATATTTTTTTTACAAAAATGTGAATATATTTAAAGAAGAATAAATTGATACACTCCAAAAATTCAAAAAATTTAAAATCAAGGTGATTTTCAGTTTTCAGTGAACATATTTTACAATTGTAAAATCAAGGCGAAGAATCCTGGCTAATTCTATAATCGTCCTAAGAATGTCAGTTTCTCTGGCAAAGAATGTCAGTTTCTCTGGGTTTTCTTGAAAAGTACTTGATAAACCGTTTGACTACTACTTGATCTAGTCATTCATTCAAATTGTCATATTTTAAGGTGGCTCGAAGGAGTTTTTTCATTGGCTACAACTGATTCAAATTGTTATTCATAAAACTTTAATCAAGTGCATCAACTGGGTGCAAAATCTATTTTCATAAGTCAGTAAAAACTAGTTCTAGACACTTTAAAAGGTTTCACTTAGTTGTTTCGTACGGTCGTTCTCATCACTGGTGGTAGATTAAGCCTGTCAATGGTACCGAGAACTACCTGTCACAGGTGAAAAGGCTCCCGCGAAGAGGAGATGACGCCATAAACATGAAGATGAAGGGTGTTTTCCATTTGTCTAAAAAAAACCGGTTGGTGAAACCGACACAAGTTTGGTTCAAAAGGTACAGCTCAAACCAGTTTTGGAAGTCGGAAGGTTGGAAGTACTATACAAAATTGACTGTTCCATTTACACTACTCCAACCAAAATTAATTACCGGTTTTTTCGGACAATTTGAGGAATTGGTTTGTTCCAACCGAATTGGCCTGACAACCTCAGAAGGTTGTCCTCTATTTTCGGTTGGAAATTCCGAAAAATTGAATGCTCCATTTGCATTCCATCCAAAAATACCGGGTTTTTTGGACAAATACGGCATCGTATGTTAGTCAGCTTTATTCGACAGTGAGTTGCAAGTGTGACAACTAGAAGATTCCAGATTATAGGAATTCTTCTGAATCTTGGACAAGCCGGACAAGGTTTTCAGCGGACTTTTCCTAGCTAAAGGCCCGGTAATACGAGCAACAAAATCGTGCAACTTGTCGCGCAACATTGTTGATCATGAGTTGCAAGTTGCAGAGCAAATGCTGCTCGTATTACCACCCCGCGCGCAACAAAATTTCTTTGTTTCAAAAAGTAGACAGTGGTTCTACTTTGTGCAACAAAGAAAATTTGTTGTGTGCGGGGTGTTAATACGAGCAACATTTGCTCTGCAACTTGCAACGCAACAATGTTGCGCGACAAGTTGCACGATTTTGTTGCTCGTATTACCGGGCCTTAACAAAATTGTGCTTGTATATATTTTCTAGCCATCCAGTTCTTCAAATAACTTCCCAAACTCTTATAACTACTCAGATATATTTTAGAAAATCAAAGGGTTTTTTTTACCAGCATATGTGTTACTAACCCGCTTTCCAACTGAGCCCATGCGTCTAAATAGTTGTCTACTTGTCTCAATGTGTCTGTTAAATAAAAAGGATTAGACGAGAGGCCGAGGATTTTAAAGACGTTTTATTGGTAATCCCAAAATGTTTATTTATCCAGCTTAATGTCCAACTAACCATCTAATCAACTAAGACATCTAACTGGCATCCTTTTATGCTTAGAAACCTTAATGAACACTCAAATATTTGTCCGCATTTACATTTGAGCCGTTCACAGGGTGTGGCATTAGATGTCCCAGCTAGATTAGATGTAAACGATACAATTATAATTTATAAATAATTTGATGCTCTACAAATAACTATTAACGATAGTTTAAATATGCACTTTTCAACATTCTTCCTTTGTTGTTGTTGTTGTTGTTCTTTTTTACCAGAATTTACAAAAATATGCAATTTACATGAATAAATGACATGTTTGGTAAAAGCCAACCCTGCATAACTATAGGAGTAAAACAAGGTGGGAGGCTCCTTAGACTACGACGTCCTATAGCTCGATTTCAGAAAATGCTTATCCACAAAACTTACCGTTTCTACAAAATCTAGATGAATAATATAGGTTATTTAGAAATTATAAAATATTTCAACTAGTCTACCAAAAGCGTTCATAAAGCGTTTTTAGTTTTACAAAACTGAGGAAACTGCCCAATTTTACTTGTACCGGCGACTTGTGTCACAGAGAGCGCGGCTTTTTAGAGTCGAAAATGAACGAATAAATCAATTTACATTTTGGGTTTCCTGTGTTGAGTTAACCTGATACGAGATTAAATGGGGTAACTTGAGAGCAGTTTGAAATTCAAATCTAACGTATCAGTGTAACGCACTCTTTTAGTAACAGTCAATAAGAGTGCGTTACACTGATACGTTAGCTTTGAATTTCAAACTGCTCTCAAGTTACCCCAAGTAATCTCCTATCAGGTTACTGGCAGTTACGATTAGAGTCTTGTTTCAAATCTAAACACAGGAAACCAAAAATACTAATTGATTTATTCGTTCATTTACGACTCTTAAAAGCCGGGCTCCCTGTGCATGTAGTCTGTCAGTTTCCAATCCCGTGTATATGCATGGCACAAACAAGCTACCTGTTGCAGCAATATGCATTTCTTAAAGGCCTTGTTACATGCACTCTGTAATTTTCTCAGCATGCGCAACTTTTTTTTGTAACACTATGCGAGACACATTGCAGGACCATTGCATAGCACAACAGGCCTAGGGCTTGTCTTGAAATAGTTTTTGTTGCGCTCAACTTTTAACGAAGTAGAACTCGATTCTACACTTTGCAACTGATTACAGCAACATACAACCACATTGCACAGTGTAACAGCCCTCCAGTAACTTGTCTGGCAATTTTTACGCGTTTTTCCTGAATAGCGCATGCGCACTTCTCGCGCCAACGATACTAGTACTCACAACCTTCCTCAGTGAAGCAATGCAAGTTGCTGCAATGTATTACAAAGTGTAGCGTTTCGCCATGGCACTCCGTAACGATACAGTTTCTAGGGTTGCGAGACATGTTGCTAGACTAGATTTTATGAAAGGAGGAGAATTGTTATACACACTTTTCTACAAGTAGCTGTGGGTTCCCTGTGTATTCCACCAAGTACGTGTACAGTGAAATCTCCTCGCGTAAGCGATCATTCAAAATGTCGCGGGAACTGAAGTGGTCACCTAGCTACAAGAGTAAACATTCACAGACATCGTACGGGATCTTAATTTTGAGTCATATGTCAACAGATGCAGAAAATGAACTCGCATCAATTCTTCATGTAAGAGCCATCCACAATGTTACTGCAAAATCACTGTTACTTTCAAAATCATGCAAAATCACACAGCCAAACAGTCTGTTGCAGTTGTTTTCACTTCCGTCAATCAAAATCAAAGATCAAAATAACGACGAAATACAGAAGACAGAAGACAGTTATTGTCTGTGGTACAATATATCATTTAAAGAGCACATTGGACATTTGGTAGATATTTAGAGGGCTTTGACATCAGTGTTTATCATTTTGATCATAATTGATGGAGGCTAAATCGACAAAATCCAGCAGACAATTTGGGTGTCTGAGTTTGATTTTGAAAACTGCAGTAAGAGTTTTTTTCAGATTCGTTCAGCATTATGCTGACCTTAATTATTGACTAACATGATACTCAATCCATTTTTTGTCCGGCGAGAGAGGGGCGGAGTGTTTGTCAAGTGGTCGCTTACGGAGGCTAAAAATACACAAGAAAATGACAAACCATCAGCTCTAAACGTGCATGGTCATGGTCGCTTACGAGAGGTGCCAACTAAAGTAATTTGTATGGAAAACTTTTGGTATTTTGGCAAGTAGTCGTATAGTGAAGGTTCGAGTATGTCCAACTGGAACCAAATCATGCTTGTCCCTAGGTTTTTAACACTACGTCCATGATCGGCATGGATTCCTGTTGTGGACAGATGTACGAAACTGTGAAATCCTACATCTGAGGTCACTCCCCTTGTGTCTTAACAGCGCTTGGGGTGATCCTGGGGAACAGTCTAGCAATTAATCAATTACATATGTGCAGGTTTCGTCAAAGAGCAATTACTACAACCATCAGATTTCTGCATGGATTTGAAGCTTAGAACGTTTAATATTACGTTAGAATTAATCATACCGAACTGACGTAGATGCGGCACTCCCTCGTTTGGTCAAAAGTTTCGGCCGGTTCTACTTCATCTTCGAAATATCCTGGTAGAAAATACAACTTTTTAGTAAGTGTACTTTTCCAGTGAGGAACTAGTTTGTACTCGTTCTCGGTTTTGCATCTGCGAGATACTTCCTCAATGAGACTAATAGCGTCCATTTCCCATGAGTACCAAGAAAAGACTTTCACAAGAGGCGGAATAAAACGGGAACTCGGTAAGTTGGAATAGACCAAGAGCATGTCAGAGTCGGCTGATACACTGACTGGTATAGTAGATTCTTGACGGACAAGAGAAATTGGCTTGCCTGGATACAATGTACCTGTGTGATTGTCCTCTTTGAAAACATGTTTGCCAATGGGCGACTTAGCTAGCCCTCCTTGAATATTTGCCTGGATGATGCCTTTATCACTTCGTCCTGCTCGATCTCCTGGCAAAAAAGACCGCATCAAATGTTGAGAACCATAACAAGATTGGATAATTATTATCTTGGGCTTGCCAATGTAACTGCCACTTTTGCCGACGAGATCCACTATCTCGTCAACTGTAACAGTTTCTCCATAGCTGAGATAAATGCATCCTTGTTTAGTACCATGAGACAACACAGCCACGATGACGGAATCACACTTAACAGCATCTTTGTCATTTACGTAACAGTCTATCTGAGTTTTAAGCTCCTTTGCTGTACTGGCACTGTAATGTGGAATAATAACCCTGTAACCCATATCAGAAAACAGATTTTCTAGGTTTTGAGCATGGGCATCGGACTCTTGATAACACGTGTCACCAACACCATAATGAACATAGTTGAAGATCAACGCCAGACCTTTTGGACGTGACGTCATTTTGTACATTTTTTCAGTATTCTTCCTTGCCTTTTCAATGCGAACAAGATAAGGCGAATACTTCAGAACGTCGATGTAATCCAAAGGCAACTCTCCATAAACGATTCCTTTTAGTTCCATTTTTGTTCTCTCTGACATGTTTCCAAAAATGGTTTTGTCAATATGCAGAATACGGAGATTCTCTAAGGTGGTGATGTTTTCGACCCCTTCAGTAACATTGTTGCTGGAAATATTTAAATCATGTAAGTCGCGCAGTTGACAAATGTCTTGAGGAACAGAGCTTATTCTGTTCTGAGACACATCTAATGCTTCCAAAGAAGTCATCTGTAGAATTGCTGTGGGAATGCAAGTCAAATTGCACCTTATCAACGACAGTGACCTTAGCTCAAGCTCCATCCAGTCTTCACAATCAAAATCATCCTCTGTCAATGTACAGTTTTCCAATATTAAAGAATCCAACTCGCACAGTTCAAAAACGGACTTCGGGATACCAGAAAGGTTGGCCAATTTCAATTCCCGTCCGCCCTCTTCTTCTTCTGTGTTCATCTGTAACTTTTCAATGGGCCACTCTTTTAGAAGTATGAAGTCATTGAGCTTCTTTTCATTCTTCTGTGACAGAAACACAGCAAACCTAAGCGAATATAGTTTGTTGTACGCATCCATAAGGAAGAGCATGAAAGCAAGGTCTCCTTTAACACCATGTACGTCACTTGGAGGCAAAGCTGAAATACTTTCTTTATCTTCAACTCTCTCAGTGTAGCCTTTAATGTACAGCTTTTTTTTGATAAAACACGTAAAACAGCAAAGTCGGAAAGCACACAACAGAAAATAGAAAATTATAAGCCCTATGACTATCTGTAAAGCAACTTGAAAAAACGGAAAAAGGATATTCGAGCACTTGAAGTACTCGTAAGTTGCTGTAAAGGTGGCATCAATTTCACACTTTAGAATGTCTTTTAAAGCGAAACCATTGAAGAATCCATTGAATGTAATAAAAGTATATGAAAGCAACAACTGTGTTTGAGCTTGCCTTAAGTATAACCGATACAAAATCAAACTGCCGTCTTGCTCCTGTTCGACATCTTTCCGAAACTGTATTACCTTTTCACATAAAGTCTTTGCTTTGATGGCTTCTGAAAGTTCAAGGGCAGTACATGCATCTTTATCAGGCTTCAAAGCTTCTTTGTCAGATGTGTTACATTGCTTTTTATTTCGTTCTGTCTGTTTTGTTTGTTTTTTTGTTTGGTTTATGTCTTCTGACACTATTCTACTTACATCATGAGAAAAACTTCTTCTCCAAAGAACATTAGAAACAGCTAAACATGTCATGTCAAGGAAATTGTAGCATTCCATTACCAAACTTACAAAATGTTCCATTTTTGATGAGGTTTGCGGGAGCTTTAGCCAGACGTTATTGACGATTATCAGCACCACCGCCTGGACAAAAATAATCAAGGAAAAATATGACGCAAACCAATGTACAGCTTTGTAACCACATTCTGCTTTCACAAATTCATATTGACTTTTATCTTGCAGCTTTGTGAGTATCGTCATTCTTGAGCTCCGGGTTAATAAGGGATTGTACGTATTACGGCAGAATTCGAAGTTTGATGAAGCAGTCATGGAGTTTCCATTCCATGTGGCATTGGTCCCCTGGTTAAAGTTACAGTCAACTGCAGGTAGGCAGACAAGACTGTCCTGTGTAGCTTGCCTTGCAGCCGACAACAAAGCGATCAGTAGAATGAATCCAGCGAGATAATCAGAGAAAATATCCCACCACGGCTTCAGAAATTTGTCAGTTGGGTTGTTTACCTCAAAGCGGGCAAGCAAATCTGCGGTAAACATGCCTGGCAGTAAATTCCTGGAAAGACAAAAAGGACACACTGAAAGTCTTGCAGCTAACGACGTCATTAATTATGGTTATAATTAAAGATACTGGTTACTGAATCCCCCATAAACGATATGAAAAATAGTATTGCACCTATATTGCAGCATTTACAAAACCATCGTTTCTAGTTTTTTAAATATGTTTGTAAAGAAATGATATTTGGAAGTTGAAGATATTTTTATTGGTTTCATTTTCTGTTTGAAATTCGCAAACGACAAAGCAGCGTTTTAGATCTGGAAAGCGTGCCCGGCGAGTGGGGTGGGGGGGAACTTCATTGCAAAAGTATCGGTTATGTTCGTCCGAAATTTAAAAAAAATACCCCTGAAAGATACCGGAAGTCTTTTAAGAAGGGCGTGGCCGGACGATTTTTAACCCCTAAGAGATTCCAGCAATAACAAGCTAATGAACATTATTATGATGAACATAAAATTGAACGGTCGACACGCATTTATGGACAAATTTCTTCCATTTGAGAACAAGATAATAAGCGATGGGCTTTTTTGATACCATAAGAGAGACCAGGAAATGCTAAAACTGTAAACTTCAATTTTAACACCCAGCTTAGCTTGAATACCAAAGCAGGGAAATCCCCTTGGCTTAATGATCAAATAGATGACATCACTAAACCGATTGCATAAATAGAAATATCGTCTTGTTATAGGAAACTCTGTAACTGCAGAATACAACTATATTCAGTATAATTATCCAGTTAGAAAAAGCTTAATATAACCGTTGACATCTCTAGAATAATGTTTTAACAGACACCTTTCACGTACTTGGCCTTCGTTTACTTCCCATGATTGGCAATGGTTAATTTCATGCTCAACCAATCACTTTGGAAAAGGCGCCGTCGAATCTGATTGTGTTCACACCCGTCCTTGCGGATGAGACCTGTCTGTCAAAACATTATAAAAGAGAGCAACTTTCAGCAAATAACCACTTCCCTTCTAACCTTCCAACTAACTAGACCTAGTGCATATATGTAAAACTTGTAAGGACTGGCATATGGAGATTTTGTCTGCGCATGCGTGTGTTTTTGTCTAAAAATCTTTCGCACATCGAATAGAAGAATTTTGCGCTGATTTGGAAAATTTCGTCGGCGATCTCGCTCTTTAAAATGATGTACGTTCAAGTACCGACGTCCTGAGATTGTTGTCGATAACCATTTTAGCCGAAGGCACTCTACCGGGAAAAATATCAAGCGTCGAATTAAGTCAGTCGAAAGTTTGAAAAAGTTGGATGAACGACCAGAACTTTGTATTTTCAAGTTAAATTTTGGACGCTGATCTAATTTATAAGGTAGATTTAACAGAAGAAGTCATTACCAACACGTTACAGTTTGGATTGAATGTGATTAGGATGCTTCAGGCTTTATCGATCGACAAATAATTTGCCATGTTTCTCCGAGTGCAGCACTTTTGCGCCTTGAAATTCTCGTAATACTTTTGCAAAAATTTTCCATCTTAGACAGGGTGCACCAGCTGAATTATTTTATGAATAGCTTTAATTTTCTATGTTTACTGTTTGCATGACTAGGTTTTTTTGGTAGAAATTTGTGAAAACATTGCCAATCATGGGAAACGTAGGCCAAATGTTGCGTGCTAGGATATTATTCCAGAGATGTCAAGGTTAAACTTTTTCTAGTTAGTTACGTGACACACTTCTTTACTTTGCAGACTTAAGTTATGTTTGGGTTTTCCTATTTCTTGCATTGGTGTTATTCTTATCGCTATTGAATAATGTTGTTTTACGTATTACAATAACAAATTTCTCCAGAACGACGATATTTCTTTTAATGCGATCTACCTGTAAGCTAAACATCTTGTTAAAAGCCATCTATTGTTTCTTAAAGCCAAGGGGATTTCCCTACTTTGATATTCTATACTTTGATATTCTAGCTAGCTAGCTAAACTGAAATTACTCTTGTCAGCAAAATGACAGCGAACTGAAGACTATAAACCACCAAATTATTAAAACTAACGGTGAACCAAAAACTAATTAAAATTGGAAAAGTGTATCATTATAATAATATAATATAATGCATTGAGGTACCGGATATTTAATGCATGAAGGTACGATGTTTAATGCATTAAGGTATGATATATATTGCATAGAAGTATACGATAAGTGTTTCAGTATTAAATATATGATTGCATTTTTGTCCTTAATACCCCTCCATATAGTAGACTTCGACGAGATGATAAAAGACGCAAATATCAAGCCAGCAACTGCCATGTGTAGTAGAGGAGGAATGGCCATGGAGATGTGTACTGATTCCACTTCCTGCAACAGTTTGGAACCGACGAGAAAGAGCCGTAAACATTTCACTCAACAATGGTGGAAGTCCAGCACTATTGTGTGTAGAGTGCAAAATGGCATCGAGACGACTTCGAGAAACTGAGCTAGAGAACACATGTAGAGAAACACGCCGATGACCGTATTAAAATGTCAAGACCGAAGTCAAGCTCAAGAACGCCACTCGTAGAGCTAAGCCCTCAGAGTAGGAAAGCTAGAGTGAAAAATATCTGTATTGACAAGCTAAGAAACTGTATCGACAGGCCGCTAACAGATTAAAAACCGAGCATCATTGACTGTCCAGTGACGAATAAAATGTCGAGCTTGGAAAACCTTTTCACTGTATTGAATCAGAAGAGGATCCGGGAACGAGACAAGCTATAAAACAAGCGTTCAGCGAGGCTGAACGAGGCAAAAGCGGAATTAAAGTTTGAAAAGATGTTGGCGAGCTGGAAAAACAAGCTTTCTTTAAAAACCAGCGAAAACATAGTGAGTGTGAATGCTTGATAAATAAATAAATGATTACACTTACTTGTAATCAGCTGCAGGAAATGAGAAGATGATTACATGCAAGTGTTTACACCGTCTACAAGTCACCAAAAGCCATTTCAATTTCAAGCCTTCTTTTCAGTTTTCAGTCGTAATAGTACAAACTAAGACATTTGTGCAATTTGATTGGTTGAGAGGACTGGTTCAGCTTAATTTTGAAATTCCTACATTTAAAAATTACAGTTTCCATGGCAACTGCTGTCATTCTTTCCAAGAAAGCTAAAAAAGGAAATGTAAAAACCTACATAACACTCAGTTGATGTATTAAATATCAGTCATAAGATCTACTGTATTCTGTTGTCGTCAGTTCTATTTATTGTTTTATGCGTTATTCATTGTATATTTATAAACATATTACATCATCTGAGTGCTACGTAGGTTCTCCTAAAAGAAAATTGCGGTCAGACGCGGGAGGCTTTCTCACGCTTAAAAGAGGTGATTTTAATATGGAAGCAAGTCCAAAAGCTCACAAAATTAAAGAAGTACGGGTCTTCTTGTTGTTTAATTTTATTTTCATTTATTTCAGTCGATATCTATACAGAGACATCCAGTTTAGCTTAGCTAGTTGAAATGGAGCCCTGTTTCTTCAAAACTGTTGGCGAAAAACGATCGAGCTTAGTGACCGACATGTGAAAGTGAAAGTTTGTCAAAATATAGCTTCAACCTAAAGGAATGATGCTGAATAGTTATTGAAAGGTAAAAAGAATTAGTAGGCCACGCTTGTGAAATCCCTATTTAGCTTATTTAAATAAGACAGTAGTTCTCTGAATACAATATTCTAATATTGCCTCTGAGTCTAAATCTCGTGTGGAATTTTGCCCAACAAACAAATCAATAGGTACGGGCCACCTCAACAATCAAAAACTTTCTATTTAGCCACATAAGGACATGCAAATATATAAATTCTGTTTTGAAGAGAAGTGTTATCACGAAATAATGAGAAATACTATAAGAAATTCGACGTTTATTATCAGTAAATCTGAGCAGAATTTAAGCAAAAGTTTCCTGTACACTGAGGGTGTGGGGAAAGGGAGAATCTGTGCATATTCGGGTAGTTAGGGAGGAGTCCGTACATAATATGTTTACGATCTATATTTATGCTAAAACTACTTTTATTTCACTTTCAATTGGTGATAAATCATTCCAGACAAAAATAGTTTTACATTCCAAACCATTCGAGCAACAATTAAACCATTTTACGTTTGTTTTTGTACGCTACAGCTCCTCTCCCGGCCATCCCCTAAGTGATCAGCCAATGCAACTTCTGCTCTTCTAAATTTTAATTATCAGTGAAGTGTCTTCCCTCGTGTAGATATATTACTATTAAGAAGAATTTTGGTAAATTGCTTCAAAAGCATAACCGAACATGAGGAAACGTAAACGAATAAATGAACAAGCTTTATTTGAGGTTTTAAGAAGCGCTTTAGTGACGATATGTTTTGGAACTTATAGTGAAATCGAAAATTTTAATTTTGTTTTCATGCTGGCCTCGATGACTTCAAAATCACATCAAAAGTGACTTTTCAGTAAAACAAATTGTCCCTTATAAAGACAAAAACGGTATTGTTTCAAAAATTAAAGATGAAGAAAAGCTTTTATTCCCAAAAGTCTTGATCCCGTGCGGAATTTTGCAACAGATAGTAAGGTGTTGTTTAGAATAAATTAACAAACCATGAGGGTTTTACCTTTGCAGCTCATACGTCGACTCGATGTAGTTGCTAACTTTTGAAGCTTACTGAATTATGCCTGGTGCAGCAAAGACAACGACACTTGGCAATAGGTATGTTAACATCTTGTTCTATTCCATACCCACAAAATGTCACGAAACAATTCGACAGAATTTGTAGAAGTCGAGGTATTACAAATTCGCAACGTTCACCTCGTGGTCACAAAAATTACTCCCCAAGTTTGTTTGAGGATAACATTGGCGTTTAGCTTCTCATGTGTCCATATTTTGTTCACAAGTTACAATAGGTATTTGTCTTTCTTATAGAAGAAACGGTTCTCGCTGTTTTTGAAATTTTGTTGAGATTTTGGCGGTAGTTTTGACTACATAATTTTGCGTCGTAACAGGCAGCGCAAATTTGTATCGCAACTTCTAAGGATTAAATTGGCGTGATACATGTTGTATGTAGTCCTCTATGACTTTCTACGTGATTAACGAAATAGGAAAAAATTCACCTTAGAATTTTGGATTCATGACCAATTTTTTCATAAAGCCATTTTTAAAAATCGTCTCGAATTATTTAATCTAATTCGCAGAAAAATCATTATCAGTACAAATTTCAAGGCTTGTAGACAAATGGCTGCAAATTTCTCAGAAATCGGCGGACAAGGATTTGATGTAAAAAGACGCGACTGAAATTCATGCCCAACAAACAAATCAATAGGTACGGGCCACCTTAAGTGGCATTTTGAGCGATCGCCAAAAAAGCTCTCTTCCCTTGTGTAAATAAATGCACGCGGTGGACCGTGCAAAGCAGCTAAAAACCGTCATAGGTTATTTAAGAGGCTTTAGCAGATCTCTCACACAAATCTATCCATTTTGGAGAAATAGAAAGGCTTTTCTCCTAATAGGACCAACTCCAAGTAAATTAACTAGTTTAGGGTCAACAGTCATTTTTAACTCGTGGATTGCAAATCCGCGAGTTATTGTACGTGTGAGCGGTCAGAATGTGCAAACGTGTCACTCACTCACTCTACGATAAAGTGTTAACTGTTGAGTTCTAAGAAGAAATGTATGGCGCAACTCTTATGGTCAGCCTTTGAATCGAAGTTACAGCCTTTAAGGTGGCGAAATACGAGACACAAAAACCCTCAACTTGTCGCACAACATTGTTGCGTTGCAGGTTTTTGATCGATGCTGCGCGTTTTTCACCTCGCGATCTCAACTTGTTTAATTTTCGTCTCACCCTACTCCCGTGTGTCATAATTTGACACTTCTGATCATAAAAATATACATGAAAAAATGTCTCGATACTGATTGGGTAAGAGTAGTTCTGTTTCAAGGAAATTTATATACATCATTGAAAACTGTTGTGAATAATTAACTAAATTTTAAAGAAAATAAAAAGAACATTATGAGAAGAAAAAGAAAGTGTATTTTGCAAGAGTTCGAGTTTGCTGAGGAGGGAGTTTTAGGGATTTGAATCTTTCTCCCTTCATGTAATATATGTACATGAAGGGAGAAAAATTCGAATCCCTAAAACTCCCTCAAATGAGCACGAAACGGCTTGAAACTTCACAGGAATACAGAGAAAATCAAGCACAACAGTATCATGAGTTCAAATTGTTTCTTATTCACTGGAAAATTTGATTAATTTCCATGTATCGAAATAGTAAAGAAATATACAGGAAATTCAATTTCCAGGTAAAATGTACATTTCCATGGTGTGGAAATTTCTCGATACTGTGGAAATAACCAAGAGACATCCTAGAAATCATAAAGTAATATCAAAGAGATCCTAGAAATATCCTAGAAATTTAATGAGGGAGCCAGGAAATACACTGGAAATACCCTGGAAATATCATGAAAGTAGCATGGAAATATCCTAGAAATGTTGTAGGAATACCCTGGAAATACAAAGGAAGACCCTGGAAATACCCTAGAAATGTTGTAGAAATACTCTGGAAATACAAAGGAAGACCCTGGAAATACCCTAGAAATGTTGTAGAAATACTCTGGAAATACAAAGGAAGACCCTGGAAATACCCTAGAAATGTTGTAGGAATACCCTGGAAATACAAAGGAAGACCCAAGTCTACAAAGTAAATATAAAAAAAAAAACCCGAAAAAAAAATGGTTCGCAATTATGGGCCACCTTCCTTATACTGCTGCAAAATGAAAGATAATTATATTTATTAAGGGAATTTAACCCCTTTGAAATTCGTTTGATATGTGCGCAAAGAATCACCGGAACGTTGCCGAAGAAGACCGACTAGCACCGGCTTTCGTCCAAATATATTCCTTCGCGGCAGATGAATGAGGCGCGCTCCATTGTTTTGTTTTTAATTTGTTTTGTTTTCACCTTGTATATGATCATCTCATGGTACCTCAATTTCACATGAAAAACGAACAGAAATGTCTACTCAGTGGTTACTTACATGTCCACTAAGTCCATGCGTGAGCTTATTCATGTCACGCGGGCGGAGACTACAAATCTGATTATCCAGTTGAAAAATTGATTAAAACTTCTCAGTATTAGCTCATGTCATCGACGCCATGGACTGAAACTCACCTTAGAAGATAAACATAAGTGGTACTTGCGTAAGGGGAAAGTGAGAGAGGCTAAATCAAGGTCTCATGTATGTATTTCAGCGGATGGCACTAATGAGGGTGAGCCAGCAATGTACCAGCGGTGTTACTGATAAATACTGCGTGACATCGTCTTAGTCCCACATCCGTAACACTATTTCATTACTTGTTTACTTCCTTGACTTCTTGAAGTAGTATACTAATGAAACCGTATAGAACAGATTGGAAAAAAAACCTAGATATATCCTGTGTAGTCGGCATTGTGGGCTCCTGGTTTGATAGCGTGATTCGTTGTAGTTTAAAGGGTTTTTGAGAATCACCGTATGCATTTATGCACCAGTCAAGTTGGCATACGCAGGGGAAAGGGGGACTGACTTTCGTTTAAAGTCACTACATTATATTTTTTTCAATCCCCGGTTGGTGGGGGATTCATCTTGGTCATCTTGCATTACATTTGGATTAGGGCTCTTGGGTCATTTTTCTGGCCTCTACCCTGTAGTACCTCTACTACCTGATAGAACGAGCGATCATCTGTACTCCAAGCTCTATGTTTTTCGACTTATCACATCACCATGACACTGCATGACACGTAAGCTCATGTTTCGTCACGGTTACCGATATTTCAATTTCCCTTTCACATGCTCCTCTTTTCCGAACTCCCCGCCACAAAACTCTGTCTCTTATCTCTTCCAGACTCTCCTTTCATTCACCCACTATAGTGTTTTCAAATTTTTCGTTATAATGTTATAATGTGACGTCACAGTGAAATAGGGCAATTGTAATTAGATTTAGACAGGAAGCCGATGAATTATACCTTAATTTATCAAGAAAATTAATGATGTATTTTAGTCACCTGGAGCTATTGGGGTTAATGTCGAGCTAAATATGTAAAATGAGGTAAAGCACTATATTTATCGTCGGAAGTTCTTTCAGCTTTCAGCTAGAAGCAAAGTTAGAAGCTTAAGCTGGTCTCCCAGGACGCCAACGGTGCGCTCATTCTACCCTTTCTGTCCATCAGTGCTCCCTTTTACGGGTATTTAAAGCTAATTACAGCTACACGGAAAGGAGAGAAGTCGAAACAAGGATGTGAGGTCACTGTGCATGGATCCAACTCGGGACCTCTCGCACCGAAAGCCGTGCACTAACCAATAGGCCATATGCACTAACAGATCACGTGACCCTATCTCCCCTAAATCAAGCGGCACCATTAAAATAAGCGTCAGAAAGAGAAAGAGCACCGTCGATGTTAGTAAAAGTGCAAATTTTCAGCCAATAAGATGTAATACAGGAGAAAGGATAGATAATTTAAGTCTGGATATTTTCTTAAGATTCGTTTGGAGAAAGGCGTTGGATGGCAAGCTCGTGCCATCCAACGCGCTTTTCCGAACGAATCTTAAGAAAATATGTAATCTTAAATTTACTGTCGTTTTTTCTCTTATTCATCTTATAAACGGAAACTTTGCACTTTTACTAATATCGAGTGCTCTTTCATTTTTTGGAGTTCATTTTGATGGTGCTGCTTGATTTAGGGGAGATAGGGTCACGTGACCTGCTAGTGCACTTATGGCCTATTGTGCCATCCTTGCTCCTTTGTAAAAGAAGACAAAATTGGTATCAAAGCCGGCGAATTGTACCTTTAACTAAAAATAGCAATATAATACTGAAATTGATGATCTATTTATAAGATTGTTTGTTTATAGTATAGGAAGTTCTAAGAACCGAAGTGAAATAGGCTTGTCAAAGACCGGAAGTTCTAAGAACCGAAGTGAAATAGGTTTGTCAAGGAAGTTCTAAGAGCCGAAGTGAAATAGGCTTGTCAAGATATGGATAGTATTATATATATACACATCATCACGATTTATCTCTGTGAAAGAAAACCTACTCGTCTGAGAATTCCTAAGAATTGTCCATGACAAGTTCGTATATACGTATTTACTTCTAGAAACTACCTTTTGAGGCAAAAAGAACATTTAAGATTCAGATTCAACTAGTTGGATAACTGCCCTAACCAGTTGTTTTACGCGAAACTTACTACAGTCCTTGGATTGCTCATCAAAGCAAAGGCAAAGCACAAAAACACACGGAAACCAGCGGAGAGACTAAACTTCAAGTTTGCCGACTCATAAAACAAACTCAAGTAGTACGTCTAGAAGAAGACGAAGAATAAAGTTGGAAAGCTCGACAGTAACAATCTTTTGTTTTTCGCCATTCAAGTTGTATTTGCCATGAACAATTCTACAATACAAGAAAAAGTACTGAGTCAATTTGACTATTTGACGCTCCTTCTGGATCAAAATGTTCACTTCAGAAACTATTTGTATTTTATTATCGGCTTCAATTCTCTCAGTTCCATTCTGGCTGCAGTCTTAAACTGTTTGATTATTGTGGCTTTTCTTAAAAACTCTTCCTTGCGAACTCCGTCGTACATTTTAATCCTTAGTTTAGCTGCTTTCTATTTGTGCGTCGGTGTAGTGGCGCAACCGGCGTTTGGCTGTGAATTGGTTGCCTGGTTGAAGAAAAACTCTTCTTTGTACAAATACAGTTCTAAACTCTTTGTACAGACGTTCGTTTTCCTAACAGATGGTTCGATCCTCACGGCAACCGCCATTATTGTTGATCGGTGTCTTGCTCTTCACCTGCGACTGAGGTACCAACAACTTGTCACAACCAAGCGATCTTATACAGCTGTGATAGTAATTTGGGTTGTTAGTTTGTTGTGCAGTTTTGCACATGAAAGCGTTATAACTTGGATGTCTATCGCCCATGATTCTTTCTTTTTAAGTATCATTATGATTGACATTTATCTGATACTCAAAATTTCTCGTGCGATTCGTGGACAGGCACAACAGATTCCTCCCCAACAACAACAACAACAGCCATCCATGAACATGCAGAGATATAAAGCATCTGTGAAAACCATGAACTTCATCATGAGTGTATTTCTATTGTGTAATTTTCCTACCATTATTTTTTTCCTTGTGTCCCATGGGCTGAGGCAAGCCGGGATCAACCCTGGAGTAGAGCTGCTTTATGTGGTCTATTTAGGAACTACACTAGTTTTGATGATATGAACAGTGTGTTGAATCCATTTATTTATTGCTGGAGAATAAAAGGAATACGGAACGCTTTGCTGCAATTATTACGGAGACGATGTTCAAAGCATTGAGATCTGTTATTACCTTGTACGTAAGTTTAACTAAAAGTGCGTGAACGTAATTTTAGAAATAAAAGTGAAATAGCCGGAGAACACTAAGACTGTACCAATAGCGGAACACTAAGACTGTACCATTGTTATATACAGCTTTGGTTCGTTCCTATTTTTGTTATGCCTCTCACTTTTAGGCTCCCCAATATGTAATTTGCGATCTTGTATTAATTAGTGCAAAAGTGTCAGAGGCGTGCAACAACGTTTATCTGTAGACCTAAAGATCGGTGCTATGTGTAATTCACCTAAAATATTTTGCCTTTAAATTATTGGCTAGACTACCTAGATTTGATATTTTTCTTTAAGTGCAAACTAGGTCTAGTTAAGCTTAATTTAGATAATTATCTTTCCTATTGCTCTAGCAAGTCCCGTCCTTGGCCGACTAGCTAGTGGTACTTTCCTTAACCACCTGCACTCCAGAACGTCAAATGTCTCAAATTGATATCGTGATTCTTTTTTTGTGTGCGCATTTCAAACCTCTGAAATGCTTTGTCAAACTAAGTTACTTTAGTCACCTACATCCGTACGTTAAAGAGTTTAGTCTTTCTATTTTCACTGAGATTAACAAATGTCTTTGATGGGGTTAATGTCCGTAGCTTTAAGATAACAGGCATTTCAATATCCTTCCTACTCATTTTAATGCCATTTTTCTCCCTCCTCCCTAATTTTTTCGGCCATTTCTCCTTTACTACATCTCATGATTGTTTTCCTTCCTCCTTCCAAACCGATTTTTCTGCCTCTTTTCTCCCTCCTCCCTACTTTTTGCCATCTTCAGTTAAGTGAAGCTTATTTACAATTTCTATAGTATAAATTGAAATATGGTTTACAATATAAAATTACAACGGACAAAAATATAATGCATTAAAAGATAAGCACAAGATAAACAAATAAAACAAACAATCTAAAGTTACAAGTTAATGGTTGTATTATAATGTCAGTTGACCTGAGTGTTTAACAAAAAGAGCTTCTTTAATTTTTAATTGATAATCACTAACAGCAGAATCATATTATGGAACTTGTAAATTAGCTTCACTTAACTGAAGATGGCTTTGTGACAAGTCGAAACATGTCTTTGAAATTCGAAAGTGTTGTGTTGTCTAAAAAATTGATTTGGGATTAAGTTTTTCTCTTAGTTTTTATAGCTGGGGTTGGGCGTGGGTGGCATTACCTTGTAGGGCACTTCGTGTCCTATTGTGGTGGTCACCTGCCTTTACGGGCAAATTATTGAATAAATGTATCAATATATAAATCAATGAAATTAAAGTCTATTGATTCTTCCCCATTTCTTATTTCATTCTGCCATATATTGTAATGTAATTTTCTCTTTTTGTCTTTTTTCTTTCTCCACACCAAATGTACATTGTAACTAGATTTAGACATAGGCCCCCTCGATGAGCTTTGTTCTCTTGGGGTTGATGTCGAGCTCAATATCTTAATTAAAGAAAAAAACCCTGAATTTGTAAAATCCATTCTATCCTTGATGATAGGATGATGGATCAGGGGCCCGAAAGCTTGGACAATATAATTCAGCTTTGAAATCGACCTTTTTCCAAAATGGCTGCCGCTCATTGGCATAATTTGTTTTTTTTATAAGACGCTATGATATCCCTGCAATACTAAAAAGTCTCATTTGTGAAATGTTTTCAGCAAAATGTATGCCCATCCTGCTATCTCCTGGTTATTATTATTTTTGACTTTTGTCTCTTATTCAAAATCCCTCGAGCAATTCATAGGCTTTCGACAAAGATCCATATATTCAACAGCATCCAGTCACAATTACTGTCAATCAACGTCCAGAGATATAAAACGTCTGTTATTGAGACTATGTACTACATCGTGGGTGTACTTAGTTTCTCGTGTGTAATTTGCCTAGTTATTTCATTTACCTTGTATACTATGGGATGAAGCAATCCGAGATCAATATAGAAGTAGAACAGCTATATGTGGGCCATTTAGGAAATACACTAGTTTTGTTGAACAGTGTTTTGGATCCATTTATTTATTGCTGGAGAAATAAGTAGGCTGACCTTGTAGAGATCCAGGGCGTCAAGGAGAACGAACGGACAATCGAGCTGAGGAACGAAAGAACAAATGCGAACCAAGGAAAAGCGTCAAATGAAGGAACTAATGAACAAACTGATCCGGGGGGGACTCCATTGTAAAATGGATCGAGTATGCTTGTCGGATATTTTCAAAAATACCCCTAAAAGGTACCGGAAGTCTATTTAAAAGGGCGTGGCTCGACGATTTTTAACTCCTTAGAGATACCAGCGATAACAAGCAATGAACATTTTTATTATGAACACTCATTTGTTAGGCAAATTTCTTCCATTTGAGAACAAGATAATAAGCGATGGGCTCTTTTGATACCCTCAAAGATACCAGGAAATTAAATGCTATAGCTAAAACTCCAAACTTCAATTTTAACACCCTAAAAGAAACCAAATCGCTGATGTTTACCCCTAAGAGATATGACGAGCATACCCGATCCTTTTACAGTGGAGTCCCTCCCCCCCCCTCCCGGGAAACTGATGAGCAAACTGAAGCATGAGTAACAACAACAACAACAACAACAACAACAACAACAACAACAACAACAACAACAACAACAACTTTATTTATACCTTACATAGTTACATCAATAATTTACAAAAGAATATTAAACAAGAAGAGAGGTAATTGCTGCTTGAAATAACTGATAAGTTAATCGATCGAGCCAAGCAGCAACTAGGAGAGGTAATGAATTAAGGCGATTGTTGTTTCATGGGTTGAATTACAAATACATAAATAGGTGAAAACGAGAAAGAAGAAGAAGAAGAAAAATAAATAAACGGGTCAGGTAAATTACAAATAAATAGAATAACCGGCTAACGAATAAAAATTAAAGAAGGAGAAAAAAGATGCCACTATATTGTGAAGACCAAAAAATCAAAATATGATGTTCTGTGAATATCCACGATGTTGAAAAGGCTAACTTTTGTGAATCAAATCAGTTTTGATGTTTTTGAGATTTTTGCTTTCTATTTCTGAGAACTATAAACCACTACTATAAAGATAAAGATCACTGGTGAATAAAGATGCACGATGCTTTTTCAATTTTTGTCGTCCAGTTACCACAGGAAGCCCAATTCATTAGAATCAAAAAAGTCAAAAGCAAATTTAAATTTAAATGGGAGATCCACTATTAGCTAGTACCTAATTTTTATATTAGGGCCAAAAAATATTTCTTCAGAATATTATCAGCAGAACAAATGAGTACTGATATGCTGATAGGCGAAGGGAAGAGCTAGGGGGAATCCACCATTCGTTCACTCCAGGTGAGTGATATCACTATTTTTCATAGGGGGTGGTCGAGGGGGGTTGGGGGTGCATTAGCAGATGTCACAAGTTCTAATTATTGTTATTATATTTTGAAAATAATTCAAGAGTTTTGATTGGCTAAGAGCCACCGGATAAATTACCATAGTCGCCGGCTAGCTGCCCAAATTTGGAGTTATGAAAATGTTGAAAACCATTATTCGAAGTTATGACGTAATTTTCTCGAATATGGAAAATTAGCTTGCGGTATGACGTCACGCTAATTTATGCGATTCATGCCAAAAGCGGGAAAACAACAACAACATGTATTCTTGTCAACAAAGCACAACTGAGAAAGAATTATTTTCAAAAATAATAAAACAATTATTGAATTCGTTTCTCGTAGGATATAGGCAATTATTAAGGCCTCGGTTTGTGTTATCTGCCTCAGCCTTCGGCTTCGGCAGATAACACAAACCTCGGCCTTAATAATTCCCCATATCCTACTCGACCTCATCCAATAATTGCTTATTACCATCTCTTATCATTTCTAAAAATAGGATCTGCATGTAAATAAAGCTAGAAATTCTTGAGGGGAAAAGATACGATGTGGCTATTTGACAGGCAGCCGGCCAACGACCTCAAAAATACTATATGACGGCGGTGGCAGTATTTGATTTTCGGAAATTTATTTAAAAAATGCACTCGATTCAAAGTATTCTATCTTTATTTAGTTAATGGTAAGCGATATATTAGATGTAGCGCTGCGATGTCGAAGTAGTTCCATTTCTCTATAGCCCGGACACTACGCAACCCGTGAACTGAACGACACTTGGAATAAACTCTAGATCTACGGGTCAAGGGTTCGAGTCGACTTCACAGCGCTACATCTAATAACTAAATAAAGATAGAATAATTTAAATCGAGTACAATTGATTTTTTTTCGAAAAAATTGCCGAAATATAGAGTTGGCTGCCGATGAATGTTGGGTGTGGCCACGGTTAGCCCATGGATCTGTTTTCCTCTCATCATTTCTCTATCCTCATAATTTTTAGCAAGAAACACAAAGAAAATGATTTCAAAAGTATTGCGGCTATACGTTGGGCCAAAAGCAGTTAACGATTGAGACTGTAGCGTGATTTCGATGTCACGCTGATGTCACGCAGTATTTAGGGTAAGTCCTTCATATATGATACATTATAATGGTCCAATACCGCTGGTACATTGCTGGCTCACCCTCATTAACTACCCGGGACGCGACGTGATTGCCTAAATACAACTTAGCCTTTTTACGAAATTTTACAATCATCCTTGAAAACCAGCAATATGTCCATGAAAGCTGTTGTTCTTCACGAGTATGGAGATCCATCTAAGTTAATCTACGAAGATGTACCGATTCCTGTCCTTGGAAACGGAGAGGTGGGTCCTGCAAAAGTCAGCTTCAAAGCTGATTTTGAGGTTTCTTCAGTCCTCTTTTTTACCCACTCTTCTACAAGCTGCAAATTGTTCATTTTATAAAGAGTCTAAGATATATTTCTGCCGCATTCTGTATTCACATATCAACGCAATTAAATCACTAAATTTTTAGGTCTTGGTTAAGAACCATTTCTGTGGAGTCAATTTTTTGGATACACACTTAAGAAAATCTGGTAATCCTAAAGACCTCCCTAAAATTCTTGGATTTGAGGCTGCAGGTGTAGTTGATAAGCTTGGACCTGGTGTAACAGGAGTAGCTGTTGGGGACAGAGTGGCATTTGTAGAATTTGGTAGAGGTAATTAATACAGATATTATAAGAAGATCAAATGATTACAGAACAACACACAGTTTCCATTCATTCATCCATTCATTCGTTCGTTCGTTCATTTGTTCATTCATTCATTCATTCACTGGCTAAATTAATATAATTATAAATATTTCTAGAGACCTATGCAGAATATGCTAAAATACAAGCCAACAGGTTAGTCCCAATACCAGATGGAATATCACTAGAACAAGCATGTTGTTTAATGATTCAAGGAATGACAGCACATTACTTGGTCCATTCTATTGGAAAACTTCAAGCTGGTCACTCTGTACTTGTCCATGCTGCGGCAGGAGGAACAGGTGGTCTTCTCTGCACCCTGGCAAAGAATGCAGGTCGGGACAAAATGTCTTATGTCTCTTATGTCTCTTACTTACAGTGCTATAATAATTACTACACCCGCAAAGTCCCCCAAACAAATTTCCATGTAAATTAGCCAGTCATGATCAAGCAATTATAAACAATAGAATCTCTAGTTCTAAGTAAAGTTTGCTTAAAATGTTTTGCTCGTGTATGAACTACTGTACATCAAGATTGAACAACAAGCATCTCAGACTGTAGAAGGAACTTGATTGACACAAGTCTATTATTAGGGGTCAAAACATAAAAGTGAACATTTGTCTGAAAATTTTGTTAAAGTTACCTCATTTTGTTTGCCAGTAACTTATGCCAGTTACTGATAAATGTGAGGCCAACAATATGTACTCATTTTACCCCCTCTCTTCATCAGTGCTCCATTTTACAGGTATTTAAAAAGCTAGTTGTCTGAATTAAGCTACACGGAAATGAATCAAATAAGCTGAAACAAGGGTGCGAGGTCACTAAATGGGAATTGAACTCTCGACCTCTCATTCTGAAGACCTGATGCACTTAATTACCGTTCTTGCTCCTTGTTGTACTGTATATAGCTGATAGGAGGCCAGCACAAGAATTTTGCATTGTGTGTTATAAACATCAACCATCTAAGAGTGAGATCATTACATCTTTTTATCAGATTATGATTTGAGATGTTGCAAAAAAAATTATAAGTAAACATAGCTATTAATAGTAACATAGCTTACGTGCGCTCTCATTGGCCATTTTTAAGATGAACTATTTCCCCGTGGGCAACACAGCTGTACAGCCGCTTAAGTGATCCCCACCACTTAAATGATCCCCATATCGCCGCTTAAATGATCCGCGCTGCTTAAATGATCCCCATTCGCCGCTTAAATGATCCCTGGAGAAAAAATAGGATCTGGACCCTCAGGACTGTGGACTACAAACGTAAGTGTGTCTACATGGCAACAACTAACCAAACAATCTTTCTTGTTTACTGATTCTCTACCGCTGGTGGAATGCGATGTCTATGAAGCATATTTGACATTGCCCATACAATGATCCAGTCAGCCCATTCACCATCCTTTCGCATTCGTGTCAATACGAGTTCCATCCACGATGATTTATGAAACTACTTACAGACAACTTTTTCTGACAGAAATGATTTTAGTTTTGTACAACAGCTATTCTTCGAATCAAGAGTTTTTGTCGTTCACTGCTCTAACCTGAAAAAAATCCCCTCTTAAATACAAAATAGATATTCAAACTTACCTCATTTTTGTCAGCTCGGTTTGAATAGACCCCTGCTTGCAGCACGTCGGAATGCAGCTCAATTTGGAGGGCAAAACAAAAGAATTTCAACGTCCAGAGAACTGGAACCTATTTTACCTCCAAATTGAGCTGCATTCCGACATATGCTGCAAGGGGCCTATTAGGTTCTGAATCCGATTCAAGAGACACAGAATTAGCGATTAAAACGCCAATGCAAACTATAAAATAAAACCTTGTGGTGAAAAAGTGCATTTCTAGATCTTTACGGTGCTACTGACTAAAACTAACCATAAATAGCACAAAGATACTCTACAGCTGCTGACTCAAAGGTCACAATCGTCAAGACATGTACTTCTGGTTGAATGAGTTAATTTTGCCGTAATAAAATAGACATGTACTTCCAGTTGAATGACTTGAAAGATTATTAATATAATAATACCCCACTATTTACAAAAAGAGAAAAACGATTTTGATAAGAATGTACTGAAATTTTGCACATTTCGTTTGTCGTTCAGTAATCCGTATTCCCAATAAAAAAATTCCGGGGATCATATAAGCGGCTATTGGGGATCATTTAAGCGGCGGGGATCGCTTAAGCAGCGGGGATCACTTAAGCGGCTGTACAACAGCTCCATTTTTAACATTCTAGGCTCTGTTATAAATATTTAGACAACAAAAGCCTCGTGCCCATGCATTATAGACATACTTGAGAAAATATATAGAACTCTTAACAAACTAGAGTAGCACTCGGCCACGCCTCATGCCACTCTTACATTTGTTAATCGTTCTTTATATTTTCTCTCGTGCGTCTATAATGCATGGATGCGCAGCTTTCTGTTGTCTAAATGATAATTATTCCATGGATGTTTTGCTTTAATTACAGTCAAACTAACTCCAGACTTAATCAATGATTATATTTTATGAAATTTGATTTCATTATTGTGTTCAAACTTGCACTGTGGAAAACATTAAGTTTCCAAAATTCAAATGAATTCCATTTCTGATTGGTTAGTGTAAAGGTTTTACACAGGTAACCCAAGAAAACATGGTGGCATGAAACAAGTTTTACCACAGGCACGTACCCCTAAGCTCTTTTAACAGAGAGGGTGTTTATACTAGTTTTGGTTTCCTGTGTCATAGTCAATTTTATTGAGAGTCAGTTAAAAAACAAAACTCGCTAAAAATCAATGAAATTCTGAAAACTTGGATGAAATGTCTCTTTTAACTATATCTTTTGGAGTCTGTTGGGCTGTTTTTTGATGGATTTGTACATGTTTTTTTTTTTTTTTTCGTTTTTCTTTTTCACACTGGTTCTCTCTGGTACTATATAGGAAATATAATTGTGTACTTTATTGGTTAGCACTTTCTATTTTAAATATAAACTAGACGCATAACTGCGTGAACATGGGCTTCCTGTCATAATTAGTCATAAGCTTCATTTTTATTACGTATAACAATGTCTAATTTAGCTATAAAATCAATATGTACTGATAGTTCTATCAAACAAGCTACGCATCTATTCTTGAAAAAGCGACTTATTATCCAATTTATCTTCAGCTTCAGTAATATGTGTTATATCTGTGTGGGCTCATTGCTAATATTTGTACAATCAATAACAACATCTTTATAATACAATGTGTTATTAGCCATGTAAGTGCTGCTTGTACAGATGTTGGTCTGACAGCTTCAAAATATACATGACCTCTAAATTGTAGTTTTCTTTTCAAGTTAAGCATAACTAGACGCACACGTGCGTTCACTCGTGCCCCGGGAGCCCCTTGACCGGCCCTGTTCGTACTCTTCCCCGAGCCGTTTCACGGTTCTTCACCATTCTGGGAAATAGTTAACCATAATATAATGACCATTTTTGAATCGGCTAACTTAAACTAAAGAATATCTGATTAGTCAATTTGTCTGTCAGCAGCTATTAGTGTTTGCTTTTGTCTTTCTATTATCATGGATAGTATTAAGGTTATCTCCGACATGCAAAAATATTACCAGCGAATATATCAGTTTATTCAGCGAATATACCAGTTTATTCAACTTTTTATTCCACTTTGTATCTCAATTGTTTGATGTAAAGACTTCTACAACGGCGTTTTTGACACAATAACAAATCCTGTACTTTTTCGTTCATGTTTCGGATGTTTTCTCTTTGAATAAAAGACGTTACGTGACGAAACGCACACTACAAGGTCAAGTTCCATGCCAGAATTGAATTCCGATATTAAAATTCAGTACAAAAACCTCTCAAGTTCTCTTGAATGCTTGAATGAGGAATATAATTGACTTGCTTCTATGTATGTTCGTTTAGCAACATGTAGGATGAGAAATTCATAGTTTTCCAGCTCATAGGAAATAGTCATTATCGCGAGGGCATCCTTTTAAGTACTCCATTTCGAGTTCGATATTTGGTCAAAGTATTGGAGATGAAGCTCAAAATAACAGCCCATTCTGAAGCTCTTATAAGTATATAGGTATATCTCGAGTTAAAAGCTCCAAATTAAATTGTTCTACTGCAGAAAAAGCCTGTCTGTGAAAGCTATTTTCTTAGTAGTCGGTCATCTTGCATTCCTAAAGTATTTCCCGATCAAGACGACAACACGCATGCGTGGACATTTCGACGACGAAGACGAACATAAATGACAATAACAATAGTGAATTTTTAACATGGGCTTCGCTTCCACAGGAAGCCCATGTAATTAATGTATTTACTTCTCTAACTTTTAGGTGCCTTTGTAATTGGTACCTGTAGTACTGAAGCCAAAGCTGAAATAGCCAAAGCAGCAGGGGCAGATGAAGTCATTTTGTACTCACAAAAAGATTTTGTTGAAGAAACTTTGAGAATAACAGATGGCAAAGGTGTTCATGTCATTTATGACAGTGTAGGAAAAGAAACACTTCATAGAGGTTTGTAAAGATATTTTCGTACAGGGGTGGATGCAGGGGAGGGAATCGATGCAGGAAGTGTGCCTGAGGCGAATTTGCGTCCTTTTTTCTCAATATTTTTCCAAAATATCCTCTTGGCAGTTTCCAGTGTATATGATAGTGCACTCCCTCCTGAAGATCGATGGTGCATCCCCTCTTGAAGATAATCCTGGTTCCACCCCATCTTACATATCCATCCTGTCTTTCTTCCTTCTTTTTCAAACAACAAATATCGCACTGCAAAAAAAAAAAAAAAAAATAAATAAATAAAATAAAATAAATAAACAAATAAAATAATATAATAAAAATAATAATAAATAATAAAAATAATAATGATGATAATAATAATAATAACAAAATTCCATTCGTTTGCATGTGCATAGGCTATGTATAGGTCAGCAATTGTGAAATTAGTGGGCTCCTTAAAAGTTTCCTGCCGACACGTAATTCTTCTAGGATACGCTGATATTAGAGGAATTCTATTTGAAATATTAGCAAACAAGGCAAGGCGATTTCAATCCAAAATCGAAGAAAAAAGTGGACTCAGGCAGCAAACCAGACAATAATGAGCCTGCTATTCACAACAACAGACCTATAGCGCAATTGCATCTGCAGACGTTTAGCATTTAGCTATAGTTTGCAGTGTGATGTTTTTTGTTTGCTTTTTGTTTGGAGTGCAAGTGATATTTTTCTATTTGCAGTGTGTTTTTTTTTTGTTTGAAGTACCACATTTTTGTTTGCAATGTGATGCTTTTTGTTTGCAATGCGATGTTTTCTGTTTGCAGTGCAATTTTTTTTGTTTGCAGTGTCATGCTTAGTTGAAGGTGTGTCCTTTGTGGGCCACTGTACTTCCTTCCCTCCTTCCTCCCTTCCTCCCTTCCCTTTATTCATTCTTTCTTTCTTAACTTCACTGATGTCATTCTCAGTTCATTCACACACAATTGTGCTTTCCTATTCTTGGGTTGCATGTGACGTCACGGCAGCCATATTGGATGAACTTCAACAAAAGATTTCTCATTAGCGTCCCTTGTTTGTTCATCCAACATGGCTACCGCTCTATTGTCTTCTGAATCCCAAAGGATTGGATGAAACCCAGCAATAAAACATAGGCACTTTTTCCATTTTGGGAAAAATGAGGGGGACTGGGGATGATTTTATCAATATGCACCCCTGATGACAAAATTCCCAAGCTGCATTCTAGAGTACCTTCTAATGTGCTTATCATACAGTTATATTTCACTCTGTACATGATTGTGTATAGGCCTGAATTGCTTGGCATCTCAAGGCACCATGGTCAGTTATGGAGCATCTTCTGGTTCAGCGGCCCCCATTGATGAGAATGTCCTCGCCAAACACTGCCACAGCCTAATTATGCGCCCTGCTCTTTTCAATTATGTGAAAAAAGATGAAGATCTGCACAAGCGTAGCTCAGACGTATTTCGTTGGTTTGCTGAGGGGAAGGTGAAGCTAGCCAAACCTGTGATTATGCCACTAGCAGATGCTAGTAAAGCTCATGAAATAATGGAGAACAGAGGCACAATGGGAAAGATCTTACTTAAGGCTTAAAATAGAAGTATATGTGTATATACATTTAGTAAAACTAAGTTAAAGGAGGACAATAATAGCAATTGGCTAGTTAAGATCAAAAAGAGAACAATGCTTGACAGCATTTTAGATGTTGTAGTTATAATTAAAGCCATGTGATCACCCTAATCCCCTCACCTAGACTTCATAATCTCTGCAAAGCCTGTCCTCATGCTGCAAATCACTAATAAACATACTAGACAATAGACAAATAAATTGCTATAGTAAAGGGCTTCAGGTTGATTTATGATTGTTCCAAAACAAGCCATTCAAATTCAACACTTGAATAAAAACTTCCCACGTTAATGTTGTGGCCGTTATGGCCATGGCACTCTGAATGTCAGGCAGTTGGAAAACGAACTCCCGATTTTCCAACTCAAAGTGGCTCAGACCAGGGAGTGGCATTACCCAAAACAGTTTTTCTATCTACAGTTCTATAATTTTATAGCAAAATTGTTAGAAAAAATGCTGTACTACTTTCTTTGTCCATTTGCAGTTAGCAAAATTGTCAGAAAAATTAACATATACAGGATCATATATGACATAAATTTGTGGCCCTTGTACGAGCGTAACTGAACGCCGCACAATATTAGAATATGATTTTTTAGATTTTGAAAATATGCCATTTTTAGAAAAAAATTGTGGATTTTTCAAAATTCAAAAATTCATATCTTCGGACTGAATAATGATAGCTGAGATATTTTTTCAGCTATATCTCTTATTTAATGTATTCTTTTAAATACATTCATCAGATATGTCTAATTCTGATTTTCAAAATTTCACAGCACGTTAATGACGTCATTTTCCCCCAAAAATGAGGGGGGAAAATCAAAAATTGAGAAAGAAAAGATTACCGCAGGAATTTGGGCTTCCTGTGTCGGAAGACGCTAGGTATAGACTGAATCCCAGTGGTCGAGTTACTTTCATGTTTGCACAGCAGCAAAAGATCGAATATTTGAATGATGCAGAATAAACTTTCTTCATAATATGAAGAGAAGAAATTAAGTGGATCTGGGAACGTTGTGGCTAAAAATAGTAAGTTTATAATCGTCGTAGACTGTTATAGCTTATATTGATATTTATACTTATTTTTATGACCGGTTTGACGTATCGGTACTGCCCGTTGTTTGAGTTGTATTATAAACTCATTTAAGCTTATTAATTAACTTAAATTACTCTGAACTTAACTGTTCTGGCTTAAGATTTTTTAAAAGTTTCATATACAAATTAGGTGAAGATAATTATTACCTGGAATATAAGTGATGAAAATGTCCATATGGCTGGCAGGCGCCTAATTGCTGCACTTAGCACAGCTCAGATCGAAATAATGTTTGTCTTATTATTCGTCTTACTTGCTGTACATATTTTGAATTTTGCGATAGAACACCTGCACGCGTCACATTATTTGTTTTAGCAGTTTTGGATATCCTGATATACATGTAAGACAAGGCTATTCTCCAGTTCTCGCTGAAAGCACTCGCAGCGAGCTAACGAGTACCCGTTGGGAATAAAATTAAAATCTATTGTTCAAAATTTCGCTGCGAGTAAAAATGACCGCTGCGAGTGATTTCTGCGATGAGTGGAGAATCTGCGAATAGTACGTAAATAAGTACCTAGATCAATTAGTTAACCCCAAGGGTGGGGGCAAGGGTTGAGGATTTGATTTACAGCTACAGATGTTTGCCATAATCTTGACAAGGGCGGATCCAGGGGGAGGGTCGCGGGGGTCAGGACCCCCCTGTGTTTATCAAATCATGAATATGTCATGAATTTGCGACAGCAGTAATTTTTTTCTGTGAAAAGACTCACTTTTAACATTCAGTGAAATATCACTAAGCAATGCTAACCCTCTACCCATTCAGTTGTAAATATAATATTTTTGTTTCTAATAAAAAGTGTTAAAAAATCACTAGTCTAAGCAATTATGTCATATTTTCAGCGAGTTAATTTCAATGGCTTAAGACCTTTTCGTTTGGGTTCCCTGTTTGTAAACGTCATGTGACCCCCGGCCCACCTTTGAAAAATCCTGGATCCGCCCTTGCTTGAGGGTAAGACAAATACATACATGTCTGTATTAGTGAGAGTGCTTTGAGACCAATAAATTAAACAAATGCCTGACTGAAGGAGACACACAACTTGCAAGCGTGTTTGGGCAGCAGGTTTCCAATGATATTTCCTTATTTTACGAAGAAATAGTATAGAGCTGTCAACCACCAAGGCTTTCATATCTGGAGATTACTTTAGCTTTGGTTGACTTTCGGGGTGGGTAGGGGGGAGGAGGGAGGGCATCTTTGAGGGACAAAACGTACATGCACCCCCCGGGCTTTACCATGCTTTTTCCGAGGTCGATTTTCATGCTTTGTGATTTATCTTGAGACTGGGAGATAGAGTCCAAAATCTAGATCTGGAGACTCCCAGATTATCGGGGAGAGTTGACAGCCCTGGAAATATCACTAGTCTAGACAGTTGTACATGACTATATTTGTGAGCTCTGCCATGAACCCCCCAGTAATTCATCATTTATTAAAATATGTTTTACTGTCCTCATGACGTACGTAAGTAAAGGGAGACATAAACATGTTTTGAGATGTATGGAATAAAACTAAAAAGGGCACAGGACTGAGACAACTTAACTTAAGTTTTTCATCTTTTATTTCTGGAGAAAAATTTATTCAATAACATAATATTTTTTTACAGTTGATACAAGTGCCACCTTAATTTAAATATATTAATTACTAGCAATATTGTGGAACTCTTAGAGCCTGCTAGTCCAGTCCCAGACTCTCTTTCTTGCCGCTCCATATATATAACTTGCATGCGCATGTCAGTTTAGTGACCACGCGATCACCACATTCATGTGGTGATCACGTGGTTACAAATCCTAAAGTCATCTAATGATTCAAGTTGGCTGAAGAAGAAAGTGTTTTGTATACACGATATCAGTCTCATTTCGGAAAGCCATTTGTTGATTCAGTGAGCTATGCACTTGGAAAAACCAACTATAATCTTTTACCAAAGTTTGAGCAGTTACAGGCCATTTACGGATGGACAGTTGTGAAAGACGTATTTGTGAATTTTTCGATACGCATCACTACCACTGCTACCAAACACTGACATTTGCATATTGCAAGCTCGCAAAATACTAATTAATTAATTGATTGGCTCATTTTGCACATGCGCATGCAAGTTATACTGGACTCTCTTTCTCCGCGAGTCCTGGAGCGGCAAGAAAGAGAGTCTGGGACTGGACTAAGAGCCTGCCAGTGGGTAAAACTTAATTTATAGCTGTAAGCTTGAAGGGAATTATTGAAGAAAATTATTTCTTTTGCTATGAAAATAAATTTAAATATATTTTCAACTTTAAAATGTGTAAAAGTAAAGGCAAAGAGCACACCGTTGGCTTCCTGGGAGACCTGCAGTGTTCAGATGAAAGACCTACCAATGCTAAATATTAGTGCTTTACCTTCACCTTTACCTTTATTGATACATTTTGATTTAATTTATTCTAAGGTAGAAACCTACTTTGCACCATGTCTTCTAAAGATGATGAAAATCATTTCACTCAAGACAATGAAGCATATGTGTTCCACATTCCTGAAGGTACCTTGAAACAGCATTTTAGTTCTTTGTTGTTTAGTGCTGATATCACTGCAACAGTGATGGAATTAGCACTACTAGGATCACTTACTGCCACTGCTGTTTGGTTCCCCTCCAGCAATGTTGAAGGTAACATGCCACTTTCAGAGGTAGTAGCTTTCACATGGCTGTTGAGTGTCCTTCGTCGTGTTTATACTTCATACTTAGAGGCTGTGTATTGTAGTTTTCCTCAGTATAGAACCCAACCAGCCAAGTCACATGCTTTCAAAGAACTCAAAGATATTGTTGGAAGAGATAAGACTCAACTTGAGGCTATTATCAAACATGATCGTCTGACACTTGTCAGTCAGTTTGCTTTGGAAGGTTGTATATATTTTTGTATTCCTGGTTACTATCCAGCATCCAAGTCCAACTATCCTCCATTTTATCAACGTGTTTTAATGCTAATTTTAAATCATTATGTAATGTCATTTGGAATGTACTGGATGCATCGAACTTTGCATGTGAATCCTTGGCTATGGAGGAACATTCATTCATTTCACCACTGGGCCAAACACCCCCTCTCTCGCACCACTTACCAAGATCACTGGCTGGACAACTTTGCTAATGCAGTTGTCGGACCCTTTTTTGCTCAAGTGCTTGTCCCTCTTGACCATGACTTTTTCTGGTTTTCAAGAATCTTTAGAGTTTGTGAAAGCCTTGAGAAACACTCTGGTATAAGTTGTTGTTTTAATATTGTTCATTCATCACAAAAATGGCTGCCCTTTGCTCAAATGCCCCACCACCATGATTGGCACCACGAAGGCCACAAGGGATGTAACTATACCTTTACATCCATTGGAGGGCTTTGGGATTGTATCTTTGGAACCAGAAAAACTGGTCGCCATCCTGCTCTAGCAGAAACCAGTAGAGACAGATCAGGATGTGGGCAAATCCAAGCAAATAGAACTGGGCTTAAAATGGATGATCCTGTACTTTGTTTTCTTCCTGTATTTGGTCTTGCAGTCCTTGTTTCTCTGAAACTGGCCATCCAATAAAATGTCAAATGTCAGTCTATATTTGACCTGTCAGTGAAGACTGTACAGAGTTCACAGAATGAACCACATACAAACTGAAAATATCAGAGTTGACTATATATAACAGAAAGCTGTCCTCATGCGACATTTAACAAATAGATTCCATTTTTCCATATGTCTTTACTCTAATCAATGAACAGATGAACAAAAATGTATGCTTGACTATGCATGACTGTTGTTCTCATCGCATTTTGACGTCTCTTCTGTGCATCTATTAGAATACTGACCCATGGAAAAAATGGGATCTATTTGTTTTATATAATATATTCACATAAAAGAAAGATTTCAACAAATCAGAGCGAGCATAAGATGCAATGACGTCATCTATGCGCGTTACTGTAATCACACACGGTTCTCAACCTATCAAAGCATGTTTATTATACCAATTATTATATATAAATAAAGCCGGTCACAAATGTAGTGAGAGATTTCACAATTAAATATAGAAGATAAATAAAATATAGAAGGTAGTTTTCTATGACTCTACCAGGCGGTGAAATAGAGCACGCATGATGTTGGGAGAAACTCTCGAAAAAGTTTGAACATAGTTGGTTTGAATCGCCTACGGCTCGTTATTTTCAAACTTTTCTCGTGTTTCTCCCAACATCACGCGTGCTCTATTTCACCAGTAGAGTCATAGAAACCTATCTTCTATTGCTTAAATAACACATTTCCGGGAAATCGCACACTGCTGTTTTGTGTAAATGGTTTACATTGTATCCATAGCAATGGGTATCTTCTTCATCTATATACTTATTTCATTATTGTTTTAATTTCATACGATCACATAATATCACCATCTTCGTTATAATCGCAATCCCCTCCACCACTACCATTATTATTCGTGGTTAAATTAAATATTTAAATATAACTTTTCTAACTGGGGTGGGGTGGGGAATCTTGCTCATCATTAAAACCCATTTCTGGGAAATTAGGACACGTGAGTAAAGGACACGTCAATGAAATCTCACTGATGAAGGTCCTTTGTATTCATCGGAAATAAATATGGCAACGTGGATTCCTCCTTGGCAAACCCTTTGTCCTGGAACTGCAGGAGATTTGATAGTTTTTCAAAGAAGAGGTTACAAGCACTATGCAGTCAATGTCGGGAACCAAGAGATCGTCCATGTAACATCTACAGGGGGATTAAATAGCTTGGAAATTTTTGGCGAAATAACGTCACATATATGTTCTACAAATCCTGCCCTAGCCGTCATAAAGAAGGAAAAATTCAAAGATGTCTACAAGGAAGGGGATAGAGTTTATGTCGAAGAACGTGGTGACAATGCGCTTCCACGCATGGAGATAGTTGTGAGAGCTTTGTCCAAAGTTGGTGAGGAAGGATATAATGTGCTTTGGGAAAACTGCGAGCAGTTTGTTCGCTGGTGCTGCTACGACGAAGAGACAAGCAATCTCGGTATCGGTGGATTTGCGCTTGGTGTTGGAGTTGCTCTTGGAACACTAGCAGTGGCTGGTCTTGGCATGTGGTTCGCTAGTGCATTAAGGGAGGACTCAGAGAGAGATGAACGCGACAAACAAAGAAACTATAGGCATTAAATAAGGTCAGGACACTAAACAAACACGGTCAAGTTCGAATATTTTTGAAATTTGCAATTTGATTTGTTGTTTGTCGACTTATTTGTCACTTAGGGCATCACATAAAGAAAGGCGAGTTGTCCCTGCTACTATTAGTAGAAATCTTCACCACTGAGAATCGAAGATTGTACTGTTGTACTGTCAGTAGCTATATATAGAATATATTGTGTATGTAAAATGTCAGGCTCGCAAAGTCTTGAACATTGCTTTCGGTTATTCCTACTAAACATTCACGAAGGTAAAATCTACATTAAAAATCAGCCTTAACATGTTTATCAAAGGGTTTGAAGAGAAAGACCTGTTGCACAGGTGTTTTTTTTTTATAAACCATCTGGTAAACATGTGATCGAATGTAACAAAACCAAAGAAGGCGGCAATATATACCTAGGCAGGTGAAAGAAAGTAACCCCTACGTCTGTTCGCAGGGTAAAGAAGTACTTGAAGTGCCCATTCATATGAGAGAGGGTTACCCCTATGTAGTAGGGATAAGTCTTTTGTTTTGTGTCCCCCAGGGAAAAAAACAAACGAGTTATCCCTACTACAAAGGGACACCCTCTCATGTGATTGCGGCTTTGACATTTCGTATTCCCGGATGTCTTTCTGTAGATTTTAAAACTAAAAATATTAATACTTAGGTTTAGTGGCTGTATATATGAAGGCGTGTTGTCTCTGGTAGCCGGTATAAATAAATAATCTCTTTATTTAAGTGCCTAGTCGTTCTAGCGCTTTCGCACTAATTGGGGCACTATCCACTCACACACACTACCACTACATTGACTGTTTTAAGCATACAACTCTCAGCTCACATGTTGATTTTTACGGAGGGAGGAAAACCGGAGAACCCGGAGAAAAACCCTCGTGGCAAGGGAGAGAACAACACATCTAACAAACTCTACTCACATGTGGCATCCGCAGGGCTCGAACCAGTGACCCGACCCGTTGGACCACAGCGGTGAGAGGCGAACGTTTTACCGCTACGCCACCCATGCCACCCAAGCATAGTCCTATCATATAAAACATGCCTACGGTTTAGAGGCAGGCAGCGTAACTAGTTGACTTTCTTACATGACAACTCGCTTTTCATATAAACAGTCCCGATTAAACAGTGTAATAATAAAATCGTACAAGAATATTAAACTTAATCTGCGACTTTATTTTTTCGTTTTATTTTCGGTTTTGATTTGGAAATTGTGACGGGAAAAAAACAGGAAAAAAAAATATTGCAAAGACAAACCATTACGTCATTGATGTGATTTCTAATTAAGGGGTTTTCCCTAAGTCTTAATATGGCAGCCAGATTTCCGGGAAATCCCACGTTTTTGGTCATTCGCTGGAAAAATGGCTACGGTGATACCTCAAGTCCTTTCTTGCCCGGGTTCTGCTGGCGATTTGGTAGTCTTCCCAAGACGTTTGGGCTACAGCCACTATGCGGTCAATGTAGGAAACGATGAAATCGTCCATGTTACATCGTGTGGAGAACTAAACAGCTTTGCGAATTCTAACGTGGCAGTCGTAAAGAAGGAAAAATTCAAGGATGTCTACAAGGAAGGGGATAAAGTTTATGTCGAAAAGCTTGGCGACAATGCGCTTCCACACACGGCGATAGTTAAGAGAGCCTTGTCCAAAGTCGGTGAGAAAGGATATAATGTGCTGTGTAAAAACTGCGAATATTTTGCTCACTGGTGTTGTTATGGTGAAGCTAAAAGCTCACAAGCTGATGTATTGAAGTTTGGCCTTGGTGCAGCTTTAGTTGGTGGAGCCGCTTACATTGCTTATAAAGCATTTGGAGCCAAAGAAGTTTCTGATTCAGACGAAGAAGACAAAGAATAAAACACTACAATATTTGAACTGAAGCAATTTCAAAACAGTCAGACTAACTAAATACTCGGTGCACTAGTTTTCAGTTAGCAAACATCATAAACGATAATGAAGAGACAGTGACAAAGAAATGATACTATCAATAACAACAATACCAAGAACAATCAGGAGTGCGAGGAGTGCGAAGATCACCGACACGTGAGTTAGCCAGAATTGATTCGTGATTTAGATGAAACCTGAAAACAAATTAAGTAGTAATTCTTGAAAACCCCAAAGAAGTTCATTTTATTCTGGTCAGGCCAAATATTCAAAAAACCCAAGCTGGGTTTATTGCTGTATATATTCCCTGACAAAATAATATCTGCCACACTAGTCTTTACCACAGATTGATAAAAATCAAGCCATTATGTCCTTTAAAAATACATGCCTTCTTTCTAGTCTCTTGTAATTTTGGTAATAATCGCGTAATAGTTATCATAGTAATCATTCTTTGGGCGTTAAAATTTCTTTAAACATTTTTAATGCGAATAATGATGCAAGATTCCGGATTCCAGGGCTGGATATCGGCCGATTCCAAGTACTAGATTCCGCATTCCAAAATCAATTTTTTGTGTATTCCGGATTCCCTTACATTGCCGGGGCGAAGTCTTGAAAATACTGTAGCTTTCTGTAAAGTATTCTACTAAACTTTCACGAATGTAAAATCTACATTAAAAATTAGTCTTAATAAGGTGTTTCTCTACTGTTTTGAGACTACCATATGCTAAGACTTTTCAAACAGTCTTTACACTAACTTTTCCCATAGTTATTATTACTCGTGCCCAGGCCTTTAGGCCGGGAACGAGTTATAAACTGCAAATGTTTTTTTTTCTCTGTTCTCCGCCAGAAGAGGCCTTTCTTGCGCAATCGGTCACGTGTTAAACCTCCTGATTGGTTCAGAGCGTAAGAAACAATGCCCTTCATTCATCACCTACTCTTCGTATTGAGCGCCAGTGAGGAACTTTAGGAATGCAAGATGGCCGACTACAAAGAAAATAGCTTTTAGAGACAGGCTCTTCTAGGAATAATACATCGTAAAATGGAGCTTTTAACTCGAGATATACCTAGACACTCATAAGAGCTTCAGAATGGGCTGTTATTTTGAGCTTCATCTCCAATACTTTGACCAAATATCCAATTCTAATTGGAGTACTTGAAAGGAGGCCCTCGCGATACGAACTATTTCCTATGAGCTGGAAATCTACGAATTTCTCATCCTACATGTTGCTAAACGAACATACATAGAAGCAAGTCAATTATATTCCTCATTTAAGCATTCAAGAGATCTTGAGAGGTTTTTGTACTGAATTTTAATATCGGAGACCATTGCATGGAATTAGGTTCCATTGACCTTGTATTTCGCGTTTGGTCACGTAACGTCTTTTATTACTCGTGCCCAGGTCTTTAGGCCGGGAACGAGTTATAAACTGCAAATGTTTTTTTTTTTTTTCCTCTGTTCGTCCTGAGAGACTTCTGATTGGTTAAGAACGTAAAAACAATGAATGCCCTTCATTCATCACCTTTGAGCGAACGCAAGCCAGGAACTTTAGGAATGCAAGATGGCCGACTACAAAGAAAATAGCTTTCAGAGATAGGCTTTTCCTGCAGTAGAACAATGTAATTTGGAGCTTTTAACTCGAGATATACCTATATACTTATAAGAGCTTCAGAATGGGCTGTTATTTTGAGCTTCATCTCCAATACTTTGACCAAATATCGAACTCTAAATGGAGTACTTGAAAGGAAGCGGCTCGCGATAAAGACTATTTCCTATGAGCTGGAAAACTACGAATTTCTCATCCTACATGTTGCTAAACGAACATACATAGAAGCAAGTCAATTATATTCCTCATTCAAGCATTCAAGAGATCTTGAGAGGTTTTTGTACTGAATTTTAATTTAATATCGGAATGGCATGAAACTAGATTCCGTTGACCTTGTATTTCGCGTTTGGTCACGTAACGTCTTTCAGTATTCATGTATAAAACATCCGAAACATGAACGAAAAAATACACGATTTGTTATTGTGTCAAATAATATGCCGTTGTAGAAGTCTTTACAGCAAACAATTGAGATATATAGTGAAATAAGAAGTTGAATAAACTGGTATATTTTTGCATGTTGGAGATATCATACCCATGCATGATAATAGAAAGACAAAGGCAAACACTAATAGCTGTTGACAGACAAACTGACTAATCAAGATATTTTTTAGTTTAAGTTAGCCGATTCAAAAAAGGTCATTATGTTACGGTTAGCTATTTCCCGGAATGGTGAAGAATGCGTGAAACGGCTCGGGGAAGAGTACGAACGGAGCCGGTCATTGGAGCCTCTCTTAAAAAGGGCTCCAGGGGCACGAGTGAACGCACGTGTGCGTCTAGTTCAATATATAAAACATCCGAAAAATACACGATTTGTTATTGTGTCAAAAACACCGTTGTAGACAGCAAACAATTGAGATACATAGTGAAATAAAAAGATTAATAAAACTGGTATATTCGCAGGGAATATTTTTGCATGTCGGAGATATACAATACCTATGCATGATAGAAAGACAAAGGACAAACACTAATAGCTGCTGACAGACAAATTGACTAATCAGATATTCTTTTATAGTTTAAGTTAACCGATTCAAAAAAGGTCTTATGTTACGGTTAACTATTTCCCGGAATGGTGAAGAATGCGTGAAACGGCTCGGGGAAGAGGGCTCCCGGGGCACGAGTGAACGCACGTGTGCGTCTAGTTAACTATGCTTTACCTTGCTCAATTGACCTGATACCCACACCAGCTATCTCTCTTGGTCTGAAGTTTATTGATCACGCTTCCGTTTTTCATTCCACGAATTGAGCAACTTACTGTTGACCAACCAAAACGGTTTTTACACTAGTTATTGGACTTGAATCAAAGTGTATATTTTTGTCTATTCCACTTCGATTTGTGTTGCCATAGCGACTGTAAACCAAGATGGCTGAAATCAATTTTTCTAAAATATCTTTCGAACTCGAGCAGGTCTACACAAGGGACTATATGGGCAAAAAACTACACACTAAGGCAAAGAAACTAACGTACAATTCAAAAAATTTCATCAATTAAGCCGTTTTCGAATAATTCGCGAAAACATAAATAATGCGAATTTGGCAATTTCCGGTCCTCTATTCCAAATCACTTCAATCAAAGAGTTTTAATTCTATGTTGCGTTATCTACTTTACCTTGGTATTTTCTTTGTTACATAGTATTTGGGTGCCTGGAATTATTTGAAATCAAGAGATATTTCAGAAAAACTGATTTCAGCCTTATTTTTATATCGTTGCCATGGTAATACCAATTACGCTGAAACTGACAAAAAACAAAACCTTGAAGTCAGTCTATCTACTGACAGGAAAATCGTTGTGATTGAACTAGGGTAAGCTTATCACTTAATAAGCTAATCAATAAATGTCATTTTTTGAATTGTTTGTAATTTATTCAAAAACGGCTTGATAATTTTTTTTGAATTTTACCCATTTAATTTCTTTGCCTTAGTGTGTAGTTTATTGTCCATGTAGTCCCTTGTCTAGAGCTGCTCGAGTTCGAGAGATATTTTAGAAAAATTGATTTCAGCCATCTTTGTTTATCGTCGCTATGACAACACAAATAGAAAGGAAATAGACAAAAATCGAAACTTTGATTCAAGTCCAATAACTGGTGTAAAAACCGTTTTGGTTGGTCAAGAGTAAGTTGCTCAAATCGTGAAGTGAAAAATGGAAGCATTGTCAATAAAAAACTGTATCGAGCCACCTTAAATAACGGCATGTGACAGTAATTCGGAACTTAAAATATGCAGTCCACTCAACTATGCATCAGGTGCCTCCAGACAAGACAAGTTTGAAAGATAAAGCATATTTAGCATGGCACAAAGTGACATCAACAGAACTACAACAATTGCCAAAATACTTGTTATGATAGCATATTTTGGCTTGTACAGAAATCAGCTTTTTCTTGGTTGCGCATCCCCCTCCCCTTGTACAATGTTGCTGTTCCCCAAATTGAGCGAGGTTGGTACCCCTGATCAGACTGACCGATTTTGTATGATTGATTTTGAGTAAATTGCAAAAGCATTTTTATCTTCGAATTTGTATGCCCAAAGAAGTCGCTCAGTATTATTTAGAAAGACTGACTAAAATGACTTAAAAAGCCCGTCAAAATATTCTTTCAGCTTATGTTTTACTGTGAATGTCGCCATCTTGCTTCTTCAAAGAGGTAAATTAAAATCTCACAGACGGCCACATAATATCGATAAATTTTCTGGTGATCGAATCGAAACTTTGCTTTATTACACAGACTACTGTCAATAGTTCAGCTAAATGTGTCATACTCTGTATTACTTTAAACCAAGATGATGATGAACCATTCACCACAACTCTCTGGGAACGGCCGGTGAGAAATGGGCGAAGCCATTTATGTAACATTGACTCCGTAGTGATCCGTGACTCCGTAGTGATCCAGTTTCCTCAAGAGTCTTTCGTGAGCCAGGGACGCTATCGAAAAGCCTTAGAGAAATCTAAGAAGATAACATCAGTTTTTAGTTTGCCCATGGTGGTTCAACGTCCTAGCCCATTCGTCAACTGTGGTGGTAAGTAGGGTTTCGCAGGATAATCCTGTACGGAAGCCATGCTGATTTTCATTCAATACAGAGTAGCGTGAAAGATGGTTTGACACGTTTGAGCAACCAGTACCCAAATTCAAATCTGGTGTGCCTCAGAGACTGTTCTCGGCCCGCTCTTATTCTTAATATACATGAACGATCTACCTATGAACTCAAACTCCTCAATGAAGCTTTTAATTTTCTGATGACAGCGTGCTTATAGCTCGATCAATTCTACTACAAAAATTAATATCTTGAAACGTTATCTCGCTGGGCCGAGGATTGGCAACTACGATTATTTGAATTAACCTAAGTGCTACACTATTGTCATCATGTTAACGAAACAGTCATCTAGATCTGTGTTTACCTATTTTGGCCCCTATTCCTTGCTGGGGAGTAACCTCACCCAAGTGACATTTCATAAATATCTTAAAGTACATATTACAAGCAATTTATCGTGGTCACGGCATTGTAACGAGCTTCGTTCAAAGGCTAATAAAGTACTTGGTGTCCTGCAGAGGAATTTATCTCGGTGTTCTTGGCACATTAAGGAGTGTGCGTACTTATGTTGGTGAGACCTCAGCTAGAATACAGCACTTCCAGTTCCCATACACCCAGAAAGATATAAAGGCCATCGAGTCAGTGCAGCGTAGAGCAGCAAGATTTACGTACAGTCAACAATTATGAAAGAACAAGCAGTGTCAAGGACAATCACATAATTACAAACCTTGGGACTGGTCATTATTTACAGGGAGGGGGGGCTGGTGAAAATGAAAAGGTAATGCTCAATTTTTATGGCCCCTCCCCCCTTTCTACATACATACACAAATAACATTCTTACAGAGTGAGCGTAAAAATCTGTGGCCCCTGTCTATTTCCACCAGCCGCCCCCCCCCCCCCCCCCCACCCCCGCTCCCTGTAAATAATGACCAGTCCCTAATAAGCATTCCATTTCCTAGTGACATGGTCAAATATTATAGATCTGAACGTTTACATCACAAACATAATTACAGGCAACTATCATCTTCAGTGAATGCATATAAATATTATTTTTTTATGACCTTTCACTGCATCTAAATAAGACTTACCAGTTCTCGCTTTTCCTTCTCCAAATTCTTCCACGATTTTTGGAAATATGATGGAATAAGAAACCAGAGAACCTAAAACAATAATGTTGGCCAAGGATGAACACGCACCAACAAACCAAGAGGTTTTGGTGTCCAGTCTGATGATTGTGTTGTCTGCTTCTTCGTTGTTCTCCTTTTGCCTCACATTAATCTGCCTCTCTACTTGGTTCTCCATAATCATAATCATAATCATAATGATAATGATAATTTTACGCAATTTCTTTACATATTTGGAATTTCAAACGAATGTTCACCAACAACAATTTCCCTTATTTTTGTAGCAAAAATTGCTCCACTAGCAAAGACCTTAATAATTTTGCAAAATTCCGCACGGGATCTAGACTTTTGGGAATAAAGACAGTAGTTCTCTGAATCCAATTGCTTGGAATTTTGCAACAGATAGTAAGGTGTTGTTTTGAATAAATTAACAAACCATGAGGGTTTTTACTTTGGAAGCTCAAACGTCGACTCGATGTAGTTGCTTACTTTTGAAGCTTACTGAATTATACCTAATGCAGCAAAGACGACACTTGGCAATAGGTATGTTAACATCTTGTTCTATCCCATACCTAGAAAATTTCAGGAAACAATTCGACAGAATTTGTCGACTGAAGTAATACAAATTCGCAACGTTCACCTCGCGTGGTCGCAACAATTACTCCCCAAGTTTGTTTGAGGATAACATTGGCGTTTAGCTTCTCATGTCTCCATATTTTGTTCACAAGTTACTATAGGCATTTGTCTTTCTTATAGCAGGATATGGTTCTCGCTGTTTTTGAAATTTTGTTGAGATTTTGGCGGTATAGTAGTTTTGACTACATAATTTTGCGTCGTAACAGGCAGCGCAAATTTTGTATCGCAACTTGGCGCGATACATGTATGTAGTCCTCTATGCCTTTATACTGGATTAATGAAATAGGAAAAAAGTTCACCTTAGATTTTTGGCTTTATGACCAATTTTTCTCATAAAGCTACTTTTAAAAATCGTCTGATATCTCAAATTATTTAATCTAATTCGCAGAAAAATCATTATCGGTACAAATTTCAAGGCTTGTAGACAAATGGTTGCAAATTTCTCAGAAATCGGACAAGGTTTTTAAAATGTAAAAAGATGCGATTAAAATTGATGTCTGACAAACAAATCAATAGATATAGTACGGGATACCTTAACGGTGGTAGACTATAAGGTTTTGCATTATGCATGCGCGGATCCAGGGGAGGTGAAATGGGTGAATTTTCACCCCCCTTTTTTCTGAGTCCAGACCTCGAACGCCTCAACCAGGCTTTGGTTCTATTACATTATTACAAAAATTCACCCCCCATTTCAAAATCCTGGATCCGCCCCTGTTATGGTACTTGAAGGCCCCGTTCACACTACAGCATTAGATCGATCTGAGATCGATCCAGTCTAATACATCGCTTTAAGCTGGATCGAACTCAGATCGATCTAAAACTGTAGTGTGAACGGAGCCTAATACAATTTCTTAGAATGAGATCGTCAATAAAATGTTCCGTGTCAACATAATTTTCTTAAATTCGATATATGCAAATGAATTTCAAAAGAAAAATAAATGCATGCGACAAATTCTCTATATGTGCCTTGTCCAAAGTTGGTGAAGAAGGAAATAATGTGCTGTAGAAAAACTGCGAGCAGTTTGTTCGCTGGTGCTGCTACGACGGAGAGGCAAGCAATCTAGGTATCGGTGGATTTGCGCTTGGTGTTGGAGTTGCTCTTGGAACACTAGCAGTGGCTGGTCTTGGCATGTGGTTCGCTAATGCATTAAGGGAGGACTCAGAAAGAGATGAACGCGACAAACAAAGAAACTATAGGCATTGAAAAAGGTCAGGACACCAAACAAACACATCTAGTTCGAATATTTTCAAATGATATATTTAACACTTATTGACTGCAGGGACCGAGGACCCACTGTCAAAGAACAAAATAAAAAGCAAAACGTCGCTGCCTGCAGTTAAAGTTTTTAATCAAAATTCCGACACAAAACTGACCTTTTTTCACACAGTTTTTTGGAGAATTATTGCAGCTTTTTTGGTGACATTCCTGGTTAGTTATCATCTTTTTCTCGGAATAAATGTTGTATATTGGTCCTAAAAGTTTGGCAATAAACACGAGTTTTGCCTCATGAATGAATTTGTAAACGCGCGCTTCCGCCTTCAAGGCTCAATCAACTTCCGGTTTTGTTATTACCGGTCAATAAAACTCACTGTTGCCCGCTGAGAGTTGTTGCTGGGGAAACAGCAAAATTTGTTGACTTGTTGACGTTCACGTGATGCGCCAATCCCAAGTTCACGTGATGACCCAATCCCAAGTTCACGTGATGACCCAATCAGAGCACGGAAAAAAATTGACTTTGACAGTTGGTATATATAACAATATTCCTTGTTTGTCGACTGAACTGAGAAGATTATTGTATTGTAGTACGTACTGTAGCTGTGCCATTAGTGGTATTTTTTCCATAAATCCTCCGATAAACGTGACAAAAGGGACCCGTTTATGACAAACGGCAACCGTCAAACGGCAAAATTTAACCGTTTGTCCTCAGCAGAAACTCATAAGGGGATTGAACCCCTTCAGTATGAGTTTCTGTCCTCAGCCATTTGTGGAAGAAGATATATTTGTAATTTCTGATTTCTGCCATTAAGAGATTTGCTTATTTGATTGTTGGTGATTGATTTGAGGATTGGAGCAAAATATAAAACCAAAATCAAAGTCAATGTTTGTCCTTTTTATTTGGAAAATGTGACAAAAAATCTTACTGAGAAGGCAAGACATTACGTCATTGATATGCATGATTAATACGGGGGGTTTTCCCTTGGGTATGTTAGCAGCCAGATTTCCGGGAAATCCCACGTGGCCTATTTACTATCTAGTTTTGCAATTTTACGTTTTTGGTCATTCGCTGGAAAAATGGCTACGGCGATGTCTCAAGTCCTTTCTTGCCCGGGTTCTGCTGGCGATTTGGTAGTCTTCCCGAGAAGCTTGGGCTACAAACACTATGCGGTCAATGCTGGAGACGATGAAATCGTGCATGTTACATCGTTTGGAGGAGTAAACAGCTTGAATGTTGTCGATGGAATAGCGGGTCAAATTCGTGGTGCCAATCCAGACGTGGCAATCATAAAGAAGGAAAAATTCAAGGATGTCTACAAGGAAGGGGATGAAGTTTATGTCGAAGAACGTGGTGACAATGCGCTTCCACGCATGGAGATAGTTAAGAGAGCCTTGTCCAAACTCGGTGAGAAAGGATATAATGTGCTTTGGAAGAACTGCGAACATTTTGCTCGCTGGTGTTGTTATGGTAAAGCTAAAAGCTCACAAGCTGACGCATTGAAGTATGGAGCTCTTGGTGCAGCTTTAGCTGGTGGAGCCGCTTACATTGCTTATAAAGCTTTTGGGACTAAAGAAGTTTCTGTTTCAGACGAAGAAGACAAAGAATAAAACACTACAATATTTGAACTGAAACAATTTCAAAACAGTAAAGGTCAGACTAAGTACATTTGCATATCAAATAATTTAATTTCACTTTGTTTTTCTCCCTTATTAGTGTTTTTGAAATCGTAATCATAAACACTCGGTGCAAGGGCTTTCAGTTTGAGCCAGGTTTCAATTAGCAAATATCGTAAACGATAATGGTAATGACAGTGACAGTGACAAAGAAATGATACTATCAATAACAACAATACCAAGAACAATTAGGAGTGCGAGGATTGCGAAGATCACCGATCCGTGAGTTAGCCAGAATTGATTCGTGACTGATTCGGGTGAAAACCACAAAATTTAGCAGTAATTCTTGGAAACCCCAGAGGTACATTTTCAAATATTCCAAAAGCCCAAGTTGAATGGGGTTTATTGCTGTATATATTCCCTGACAAAATAATATCTGCCACACTAGTCTTTACCACATGCAGATTGATAACAATCAAGTGAGGCCATTCATGCCTTCTTTCTAGTCTCTTGTAATTTTGGTAATAATCGCGTAATAGTTATCATAGTAATCATTCTTTGAGCGTTAATTTCTCTAAACATTTTTAATGCGAATAATGATGCAAGATTCCGGATTCCAGGGCTGGATATCGGCCGATTCCAAGTGCTAGAATTCCGCATTCCAAAATCAATTTTTTGTGGATTCCGGATTCCCGGCCCTTGCTTGGGGCGAAGTCTTGAAAATACTGCAGCTTAATTCTGTTAAGTATTCCTACTAAACTTTCACAAATGTATAATCTACATTAAAAATTAGTCTTAATAAGGTGTTTCTCTACTGTTTTGAGACTACCATACAGGTTTGCGCGGCTTGCTTTGCTTTACTCCCATATATTTACTATACGGGGATGATCCGCTGAACAGGGTATGGTTTTTCGAGTTCCCTGTCATAAACAGGGTATCCTTTTTGCAATTTTTTGAGCTTCTTGTCATTTTCAGGGTAGCAGCTTTATCATCAACCTTAGTCGTTAGCTAACCACAATGGCAACGATCTGTCTAGAAGCTATATTTATCGTTGTTCGATCACGATCGCAACAAACTCCTTATGAAACTCATTTGCATTACAAACAAATAAGTACATTACATTTTTCAATTATTATACTTTGTAATAAACAGGGTATGGTATTTTGAGTTTTTCTGTCATAAACAGGGTAACCGTTTTAGGATCCCAGCGGAACATCCCCACCCAAATCCTGGTCAAGTCCCCCCCCTCCCCCCCCCCCCCCCCCGGGTGCTTTGCGCTTGGTGCTGGAGTTGTTCTTGCCGGAACTGCAGCAGTGGTTTGTCTTGGCATATGTATCGCTAATGCATTAAGGGAGGACTCAGAGAGAGATGAACGCGACAAAACAAAGAAATTATAGGTATTGAAAAAGGTCAGGACACCAAACTAACACATCTACTCGAATATTTTTGATATCTTATTCCTTGTTTGTCGACTGAACTTAGTATAGACGACATTAAATTGAAGAAATCTTCACCACTAAGAAGATAGATATACTCTTTATCAGTGAGCAAATTAAAAGGCCAGAAATTTAGTCTCAAAAACCAGCTTTCTTTTAGGTGTTTCTTCTAAACTTAATTTCATGACTGTAAAATCTTCATTAAAAAAATCAGTGTTCTCAAAGGGGTGTCTGTAAAACATGGAAAGCCGGATCGGCCGGAACATACCCGGAACCCTCCCAAAATTGAAAAAAAATATATAAAAAATATATAAAAAATGGAAAAATATGAAAAATGGAAAACAACAAAAAACAAAAATGAAATGAAAATATGTATAGATCAAAGCAAACTAATAGAGCGGGTCATCAATCGTTGTGCTTCATGTTTACTTAAACAACATTCCTCATAACGTCTTGAGAAATGATTTGCCGCATTTGTTCTGTCAAATTTTAAATTGACAATTTACGCCTTAAACACAACGGAGCCAGAGTCAGGTATTTTACTAGTGGAACGGTACGTTGTCTTCATTTTGCTCTGTGTCGTGTTTTGCTTTTAATTTACGAGTATGGCTGAAGACTCCATTGATGAGGACCTCTCATACTCAACGTTTTATGACAAGCCGCTTGATAACAGGTATGAGATTTAGGCCAATATTTTCAAAAGCGCTGTTCGTGGTATAATCAATAATACCTTTATCCTTTTATAATTAAGGCTGTGGCCGATGTACGTACGAGATCAACATCTCAAGGTCTCCAGAAAGCAGTCCACCCAGCAGCCCAGGAGAAAGTAAGGAAATAGGTATAACTAGTTTCATCTGAATGTGACATACTGATAGTCAGACAACAAACTACTGAACTGTGCTCAAGCCGAGGACCGTACGTATTTGTGCCTGTGTCCTCCAGCAGTCGGTGGACGCCTTCTGGCTAGCTACAAGGATTTAATAAGAAAAGAACTAGGCCTTTAGTCTCTGTTATGTCAACAATGAAAAAAAAGAAAACAAGAGAAGAGAAGAGAAGAGAAGAGAAGAGAAGAGAAGAGAAGAGAAGAGAAGAGAAGAGAAGAGAAGAGAAGAGAAGAGAAGAGAAGAGGAGGGAAGGGAAGGGAAGGGAAGGGAAGGGAAGGGAAGGGAAGGGAAGGGAAGGGAAGGGAAGGGAAGGGAAGGGAAGGGAAGGGAAGGGAAGGGAAGGGAAGGGAAGGGAAGGGAAGGGACAAAACATTATTTAGGTTAATTTTGTTAGCTTTCCTAACATGTGTTACGACAGGGACTAGTCGGGATCGCCTACTCTGCCAACTCGTTAATTCGACTTTGCACAAGAGCTATTTACAAGCTAAGCAAAAGTTCGTACTACAAGCTGAGGTAGAGCCAGGCCAACCAGAAAGACTTTCCTTAGTCGGAGCGGCTGTCAGAAGGAGTTCCTTACTCGACCACTTTCCTTACTTACTTAGGGCCGTACTTTCCAATCAACACTGAGTCGTACCCCAAACTTGCCTCGTCGCTAGTTTGTGCAAAGACTAAAGAGTGTGCGAGTGTAACAAATATCGACAGTCCTCAAATAACAACTAAACTAAATCTAATTTCCTGTTTACATCCCGTTTGGAGCCAAAGTGAAACCCTACGTTGGTCTGTTTGGCTTATAGTGAAAGAGGGTGCGTCACAGGGGAAACTCAAAGCAAATCTTATGCCCGGGGGGGACTCCCATATATATACAAGAGGACGGGGATGCTCGTCGGGGAAATTTTGAACATGACCCCTAAAAGGTACCTGAGTAGGAGTGGCAACAATTCATTTCTACCCCTAAAAGGTACCAATTCAAAAACAATAATAAAGAATGAAAGTAATGAAACACTTTGTTATCGATGTGCTTTGAAGATTCAATTCAGATCATCGAAATCGTCCTAGCTTTCATGCTTATTTTAGGTAAGTTTATTTACCTCAAAACAGTCCCTAAAAGTACCATCTATGTTTCTGGTAGTCCACTTAAGTCTGAGACACCCTAAAAGGTACCAGATGGCAGATTTTGACCCCTAAAAGGTACGACGAGCATCCCCGTCTATTTACGATCGGAGCCTCCCCCCCCCCCTCCGATCCCGGGATCTTATGATCAAAACAGCCAAGGTTAAAACACTAAAAATGCTTAATTAGTAAAATTACATAATTACTGGAAATCTGTAGCGTAACACATGTTTTTAAGGCTCAAAGATCTTCTGAATTCATGAATTGGTTAATTAATTAGTTGATCAGTAATCAATAAAGTTTGATTAATTAATCATAAATAAATGAAAGTTAACCCTAGTTATTACTGGAGTTATATATGCAAGTACTGAATAAAAAGTTTGGTCGACAGGGGAACAAAAAGTTGCAGAACGTACGTATTTTTTTAAATTTATTTAATAGCATCAACAGGGCAATGAAAAGACTCGAAGTCCATACAAGCAAAGCCCCATACAAATTACAATGTACACATAAACAATACAACTACAATATAGGTTAAAAAAACATTTCCTATCGACAGCAAACAATTTCTGGGTTAATTGATCTGCATTTAGAGCAGATTGTTTTAAAAGTTCTAATTCGATCTGGATCAAAAGCTAAAAGTAGGAACGAGTTTCTTTTTGAAAGACGACAAGAAAGTACATTTCTTCATTTCAAGAGGCAGAGCATGCCAAGAAAAAATGAAAAAAAAAAAAAAGAAGTTAATCAGGGATCCTTACTTTTTTCATGTCGTTTCACTTTTTATCTTATTTCATTTTATTTTGTTTTTTCAATTTTGGGGGATTCCGGGTATGTTCCGGGGGTTCCGGCCTTCCGGGGCTCGTTCCGCGTTTTACAGACACCCTTAACAAAGGGTTCAGTGAAAAGAAAGACCAGCTGTGCCACAGATGTTTTTGTTGTGTTGTTGTTGTTGTTGTTGTTGTTTTTTTTTTTATAAAATCCGGTAAACGTGACAAAAGAGACCTTAAGATCGACGTTTATGGCAACCGTCAAACGGCAAACTTCAGATATTTGTGCACTTGAGTGAAGATATAGTTGTAATTTCTGTAATTGAGATTTGTTCTTTATTTGATTGTTGGTGATGATTGATTTGAGGATTAGAGCAAGATATAAAACCAAAATCAAAGTCAATTTATGTCAAACATTACGTCATTGATGTGATTAGTAAGGGGGTCAGTTCCCTTGGGTATGTCAGCAGCCAGATTTCCGGGAAATCCCACGTGGCCTATTTACTATCTATTTTTGCAATTTTACGTTTTTGGTCATTCGCTGGAAAAATGGCTACGGCGATGTCTCAAGTCCTTTCTTGTCCGGGTTCTGTTGGCGATTTGGTAGTCTTCCCAAGACGCTTGGGCTACAGACACTATGCGGTCAATGTAGGAGACGATGAAATCGTGCATGTTACATCGTTTGGAGGATTAAACAGCTTGAATGTTGTCGATGGAATAGCGGGGCAAATTTGTTGTGCAAATCCTAACGTGGCAGTCGTAAAGAAGGAAAAATTCAAGGATGTCTACAAGGAAGGGGATAAAGTTTATGTCGAAGAACGTGGTGACAATGCGCTACCACGCATGGAGATAGTTATGAGAGCTTTGTCCAAAGTCGGTGAGAAAGGATATAATGTGCTGTGGAAAAACTGCGAACATTTTGCTCGCTGGTGTTGTTATGGTAAAGCTAAAAGCTCACAAGCTGATGCAGTGAAGTTTGGCCTTGGTGCAGCAGCTGTAGTTGTTGGAGCCGCTTACATTGCTTATAAAGCGTTTGGGGCTAAAGAAGTTTCTGATTCGGACGAAGAAGACACAGAATAAAACACTACAATATTTGAACTGAAGCAATTTCAAAACAGTAAAGGTCAGACTAAGTACATTTGCATATCAAATAATTTAATTTCACTTTGTTTTTCTCCCTTATTAGTGTTTTTGAAATCGTAATCATATACACTCGGTGCAAGGGCTTTCAGTTTGAGCCAGGTTTCAATTAGCAAATATCGTAAACGATAATGGTAATGACAGTGACAGTGACAAAGAAATGATACTATCAACAACAACAATACCAAGAACAATCACAGGAATATCAGGATTTAGAAGATCAACGATCCGTGAATCAGACAGAATTGATTTGTGATTCAGGAAATGAAAACCACAAAATTTAGCAGTAATTCTTGGAAACCTTGAAAAGTTGAATGGGGTTTATTGTTGTATATATTCCCTGACAAAATAATATCTGCCACACTGTACTAGTCTTAACCACAGATTGATAAAGATAAAGTGAGGGCATCATGTCCTTTAAAAATACATGCCTTCTTTCTCGTAATTTTGGTAATAACAGGGAATACAGTAAAAACCCGCAACAAAGAACCTGAGAATTAAGAACCTGTTAGCCTAAAATTTGGATTTTATACCCCCTATATAAACAAGAACCTGTTTAATAATAAATAATAATAATAATAATGATCATTTATATAGCGCCTATCCAAAATCTGCTCTAGGCGCTTTACAAAAACATATACTGAACATGCATGGTAGACTGTGAGCATAGGATGGCGCCTTGGGCTGCCGCTACACAGTCGTACCATGAAAATTAATTTTAAAATAGTCACTACAAATTACTGCACTACTTCAAATTACTGTTTAAAATTACAATCAAAACACAATAAAATAAAAGTTCACTGATGCATGATGGCCGTTGGCTCAGTCAAGCTCATCCGCCCTTTGACAGGTCTTGTTTTTATTCCTGCTGGGTGTCATGCCACCCTCCTCACCAGAAAGAACCTCGTCCATGTGGCAGGTAGTACTGGGTTACATGTTACCAGTAGCAGGCTCCAGCCTGACCTGACCTGAAAAATAGCCTAAAAATTGAAAAAAGGGTCATTTTAAAAAAGGTTTATTTTCTAAAATCATATTAGTACATTACAGCGGGAGTAGAAAATAGAAAATAGGCCAATAACCATCTTGTTTTGCAGCTAAGTTTTATTTGCTTTTCTCCAGCTAGAATTAAGAACCTATTTTAAGAACCTAAGTAGCCTTAAATTGTGTTAACTACCATTTATATAAGAACCTGTTTAGGCTACTTCCCAAAAATGTAGGTTCTTAGTTGCGGGTTTTTAATGTAGCCCTTTAATTTCTCGCGTAATAGTTATCATAGCATCGTTCTTTAAGCTTTAAGGGACTGGTCATTATTTATCGCCTGGGGTGGGGTGGAGAATTTTTGTTGCAACACAGAAAAATTCATCTGATCCCCCCATAATTCCCCCTTGTTGAGGGTTGTTATTTTGATGATCCCCCCCCCCAAATGTGGTTATTAACAATAACAATGTTATTACGTAGCCTTCATTTCGACGGTAGTCAAACCTGCATGTTTTTTGAGGTTTCAGTCATACTCATAACCTGATCTTCCCACTGTAGCTAAAGTCGCTGTAGGTCTGTTGTTAGCCAGCCGTTAGAGTCAGCAATGAAACACTCACGCTACTACACAATACGGCTCCTTGGACTCAATAAGTTCATAATACTGAATACTGGAAAAAGCAGGCTGTGACAAAATCCCAACACAGAAATCAGATACAGCCAAACCAAAAATCAGATAATTGACAGGCGTGTGCAGAGACGTTACCTTGACAATCGTGAAACCAACAACGAGATTTACTACAAGTAACTAACACAGCAGTTATGGTATTTGTATATAATCAGTAATTAATATCTATATATCAGCAGTGTGTACTCGAAGGCTTGGCTGCGTTTAAATGTTTACTATACATATACTCATAATATATTATATCCAGGTAGTTGTGAACAGTTAAACGACTCTTGGTTGTAGTTATATTGATTAAGCGTTCTTTTGATTCTACGATAATCTTGCAAGGGACAAATGCTCCTTTGATACCCAGAACAACACCGCCCAACAAATCAATTGCTTGATCAAATATTCTTATTCGGTCAGCAAAAAGAGCATCAACTCGATCACAAAAGCTTTCAAAGAAACGCGATGATTTCTTCAAACACAAATAACAATTCAAGGATCGAATGCTCTCGAAAATATTGTAAAGAGCTTTTATACAAGAAAATCATATCATTTTATGAAGTTTTTAAATTTTTATGAAGTTTTAATGAAGTTTTCTATTTATTTTCCAAGACTTCAATCTTGGCGGGTTGGAAAAACGATCATTCCAAAAAGTTGACATTGCATTGTTGTAATATCACAAAACGTCTATCTAATTTTCAAGAGTTTGACTTTTTTGGGCCCGCTGTAATTGGCAAACAGCTGCCGTGTATGTTGCTGTGTCCCCGCCTAATTGGCAAAAGCCAACAAGATAAAATACTCATATAGTATACAATATCATATATAATAAAATACAAAATAAGACAGATCAGAAAAACTTTATTAGTGTCAGAAGAAATGACTGCTTTTATAAAATGTTCAAAGTGCTTACATTTGCGACAAACTAAAGCAACTGTATTGACAGCATACTATACTACTCAGGACGTACAATGATGAGACGCATAATGTTCATATCGCACTTGGATGATGGATGGGGTAGAGCGTATATTTTAAGTTAACGGGTAACACCATGCATTTTATTGAATACATATAGCATCCCGTCATCGATTTCTGTATATGGGAAAGTGATAGATATTTTCGATAATGTGGGGTATAATCGATGTTTTTTGTATTTAAAATCGTTTAGATAATCCAAACCAAGTCATCAGGGAAAGCCGGTTTGCGTTCGAGTGAACAAAGAGTTTACGATAGAGGTGTTACTGTCAAAACTGTACATGATTAAGGGAAGCCTGAGAAACAGCTGTCTTTTCGCTCACTCTCATTGGTCGCCGCACGCAAAATGAATCCATTTGTTAAATGTGTGACCAAAGGAGTATAGTTTTCAGCCTTTCGGTCTGAATAGGACATAGATTTTCCTCAATTGGTTTGAAGAGGGTTTTTTATTTTTTGATAAAAAAGGGACAAAGAAAAAAAGAGAGGAGAGGGAGAAAATAAAAAAAGAGTTAGATCGAGGAAATTATTACTATTAGCTTATATATGTATTTGATTGACTGTTTAAAATATGTATTTGTATTTTTCTTTAAAGGAATCATGGCTCAGAATAATTTTTTATTTCTATGTGTATGGATTCCCATACCTTTGCTAAGGAGAATTTAAAAGTTGAAATCCCGTATTAAATTGGTATTTGTACGAAGTTTGTAGAAATTCAGTTTATAAAGGATATTACACTATGGCGCGAAGATATGGCGAAAACAATATTTTACGAGCGAGTGCAGCGACTGACTGAGGCAAACTAAAATAAAAACATAAGAAACTGGCGGGAAGATTTTTTTAGGACGCGCGCATACATCCGGGACATTTGGTACATAACTTTTTCATATCTTCACTAGTGAAAATATGAAAAATATGAATGTTTTAGTTTCCGATAAATCACTATTATCCATATAATAATGAATTATATCTGGTATTGTAACGATGTACATCAGATACCTGGATAACATATAGTCAGTAAAGATAATCGGTAACTAGAATTGTTAAAAAAGAATTTTTATGTCCAAGCAGTGCAATCTTTAATCAGTAAATATTATTCAGCGACATGATTGTAATAAATATGAAATGTTTTCTATTCGGCTGAGCGTAGCGAAAGAGAATAGAACTCAATACATCGAGGGGAACTTGTAAACGTTCAAACTTGTGAACTATCGTGCAAAACATTATCCGGCAAATGGTCATCTTTCCGTAGTTTCATTCAGTTTGAAAACTCTTCGTAGTACCTGACAAGCAGCATTTCGCAGTTCTTGGATTCTCCAGTAATAAATGACTGGATTCAATAAACTGTTTAACAGCAGAAAAAATTCAGCGACACGAAACGAAATGCGAAGATTTGCACTCCATTTACCGACAACTCCAAATGTTACAAGGCATACAGTGTATGGGGAATAAAACAGAACAAATGCACCAATCACATAGTACATTGCATTCACAGATTTCTTCATCTGAATGTCAATACTATGATGTGTCATCTGTTGGGTTTGGATCTGTGCAGAGTGTCGTCGAACGCTTTGATTTATTCTCAATAAAAAGAACAAATTCAGCACAACAATGAAACCAAGAATGATAACATGTATTTGAAATAACTGGTCGTTCACCAACATCCTGAAGACACCAGCAAATATGCCATCCATCCAAACGATCACAAGAATAACAGCAACACGTCGACAAGTGATCAGTTCTTTATATCGTAAATGAAAGTGTAGAGCGAGAAAACGATCTGCTGTTAACGATGTTAAAGTCAGCAATGAAATAGTACCAAGGGTCCACATGCAAAAATAGTATGCTGCTGCAGCATCGCAGTAGGGTTCGGGAGCCTTAACTAGTTCATAATACAAAATAGTAGAAAAAGTCGGGTAAGAAATTATTCCTACACAAAGATCAGATACAGCCAAACCGAATATCAGATAATTTGCAGGCGTGTGCAGGGACTTTGTCTTGATAATGGTGTAACTAACCATGAAATTACTACCAGTAACTAAGAAAGCTGTTAAAATATTCATGATGATTAGGATTCCTACAGTGTACTCGTAGGCATCGTTGCGCTCAAAAGTCTGCAACTGTGTATGTCCTGGCAACTGCGAACAGTTGAACGAAGAATAATTATGGCTGGGCTCTTTTTTGTTGAACATGACCGTAAATCACTAGCTATAGATGTTCAAGGCGGCTTTAATCCTTTAGAAGGTAGAACATTTTAAGGATCCAAATGTTCTCTGGAAAAAACCCCGGCAGTTGTACAAATGCCGGAACGCTTGATCAACCCCTTCGCCGGTTTGAAACTCAGGTCTTAACGAAGAAGACAGTTTTGAACAATGCCAAGCTAAAGATGGAGTGGTATTGAAAGAGAAATCCTTTAAACTCGCTTTGTTTTAGCTGATTTTTCAACAGGAATCACGATAAGCCGTAAATAGAAGATGCTTTCGCTGCTTTGCATTATCTGTAGGCCGAATTTGATGTATAGAAGACAGAACAAACATTGCATGCGATGAACTAATATGGTTTCACAATAAGTTAGTATATATATAGACTTTTTTAAAGAGAAGCAGGATTGATTGCTCAGCTGACAAATTCCGGTTACATATCATTTTCGAAATAATTACAGGATACAAGAGAAAATATCCGGCGGAAAAGGCACTTAACAGCTCATCTCGCGATCTTAGTATGCATGAAAATATATACTAGCTCCACAAGAGTCTATTGAGCAAGAAAAGGATGAGAAATACAGCTGATTGCTTGTAAGCTGCTCTTGAAGAGATGAAAAAGAGATAACAATCTTTTGACATTTTAAGAAAAATTACTTATTCTGATCTCGAGCAAGAAAGTAGCGCACTACAACGGTGTTCATCGTTTGATTGCTCAACTGACAAATTCCAGTTGCAATTTTTGAAATAATTAATGACAGGATACAAGAAAAAATATTGGAAAACTGGATAAGAAAGCACTTAACAAGTTAGTAAGCTCATCTCGCGATCTATCATAATACTCCACAAGAGTCTATTGAGCAAGAAAAGAATGAGAAATACAGATTGCTTGTAAGATGCTAAAGAGCTGACAAAGAGATAAGTCCTTATATGTATCAATCTTTTGACATTTTAAGAAAAATTACTTATTCTCGAGTAGGAAAGAACGGTGTTTTTCCTTTGGTCAAATTGGGAACAAGTTGGAACCGAAACTATAGTTACGATATAGAAACCCTACTCTTTTTGATTATTTTTCTTCAATCAAAAATTAACTATTATCGCACGCGTCTGACAAGCAATGAAAAGTGGGAAAACTATTATTGTCAAATGTTCACTGAAGAGATACTTATTGATTGACTATGACTATTTATGAGACTTTCGTAGCAACAATTTCAGTAGAAGATCACTCTATGTCCAAGAACCAGGTTAGGCTAAGTCAAAACTAAGACGTATCAATTTTTGTGGTTACTCTCGAAGAGAGAACCACTATGTTATCGTGTTGGTAAGTCCGTCCGTAACTACTCTCCAGTTTCCATCGGCTTCCAGCAAGGAATGCCTGTACGTTTATTGAACGAAAGAAAAAAGTATGGCCACAGTTGCCATAGTAACAAACTCTCGACCGAATTTTCGACTGAACGAAACCTTACGGTTCTCTGCGAATCGCTCTCCGACCTCTCCCGATTTCGTGACGAAAGAAAACGGAGATGCCTCACGGTTTTGTCCTGGTGCTCATCTGCTTCGCTTTTCGTAAGTAAAGTACGATTAGCTTGCTTTTTATTGGATTTATCTATCACAGCTTTTATTGTACACACTTGATAGGAATAATGAAAGCTTTTTTAAGTGGTTTTCAACTTTTAGGCCGATCTTTATGGCGGTAGTTACGACATGAATCGACGATCTATTGATAGCAACAGAGTTGAAGATGTCTCTTCGCCAATGCAAGACACACGAAAACAAAACAAACAAACGAATTACAAACAGAATCAGCCCCATTGTGGGTCTATTGAGCCTCATATTAAGAGGAATTATGAACCAAGTCAACCCCATTGTGGGTATATTGAATCAAATCAAAACCAAATCAAAACAACTCAAAACCAAATCAAGCCAAATCAAAACCTTATATGAACCGAAAGCAGCTAAAAAGTTCGAAAGAGAGTAACCACATGCGCTCTTTGAGCGGCTTTAATTTGAAGTGTTTCCTTTCAGAATGCCACTATTTTGCGGAGAAAAAACGTTTTTTCGATGACTGTGATCAAAAACGCGCCCGTCACTGACGGAAGTATCCGGATCAGTGTAGTAATTCAAAATTAGTTTAATAGCATTTGGTAATTTTAACAATTCAAAATAATTTTTTCAAAAGAAAGCTACTGGAAAATTACCGTGATACAAGAAATTTAGGTTAAAGATAATAAACAACTTGCTCTGTAAAATTGAAATCGTCCATATAATCAAGAATTAACTATAGCTACTTTTTTGGAATGATTCAGCACCGAGTCCTAGAACTCTGTTAGTAAAAGGCCTAGAAAATTATCGCTAGAGTTTTGGACATTGGTTTAAACTGGCGACTTACGGTTGAAACGCTGCTAAACTCTGATAAAAGAAGTAGTTGTCGTCTGTCGATGAGCCGAAGGCTGCAGAAGTGCTCGTTTGGCGTTTTCTTCGATTCCTGATAATATTTCTTAATTACTCCATCTGAGAGAACTTGAGGCGACAGACTTTCTAAACTTTCTATGAGATAATCAGAGTCTTTAGCGATGCAGTAGAACTTTAAATCATGCAGCTGGTGTGTTTAGATGACTATAGCTAATATGGCGGCTTTTTTCGAATCTCCGATGGGTTCGCTCAACTTTTTTTTTTATCCTCTATTTTTTAAACATTGATTCCTTTACACTTATACATCCCTTTTATCAATAAATTCTAATTTTTAAAGCGGTCTTTTTAATTTTTCTCCCCTAAAAAACCCATAAGAGGGAAACTTTCACAATCATATACGATATCCACTGTATACATGTTTGACAAAAAGAAATCAAAGAAATCTCTTCTAGCAAACAGTTTCTTTTTCGAATACCACCACTAGTTCCTCTCGTTCTAAACACTTCTTTGTAACGCTAGCGCTGTTTTTTGGTTTGATACATTTAACGAATTCACACATACAAACAGACAGTAACAGAATTCCACCAGCCGTGTAGAAAGCAGGATGATACGATCCACTCACATCAGCTATGAAACCTGTCGATAACAAAAAAGAAGAACAATTTTAGATATAGTTTTATAACATAGTTTCGATATAACGCGCGCTCTGATTGGCCAGAAACCTATGAACTATTTCCCCATGGGCTGCACGGCTTCGTTTTCAAGGCTCTAGGCTCTGCTTGCCCATAGCGTTATAGACGCACTTGAGAAAATATAAAGAATTCTTAACAAACTAGAGTCGCACTCGGCTACGCCTCGTGCCACTCTTACGTTTGTTAATCGTTCTTTATATTTTCTCTCGTGCGTCTATAACGCCATGGGCGCGCGGCTTTCTGTTGTCGAATTGATAAATATACTTCATCGAGTTGTGAGATTTGCTCGGAAAAAAAATCCGAGTCCAAGACGGGGCTTGAACATGTGACCTTCTGCTGGGCCCTGTGACCGACTAGCAGGTCGTAAGTTCGTATATTCATACTCAGATATCACTCGGGACGCTGAACTTCTCTTCTCGTTATTTCCCTGAGACAGCACAGTTTTTAGTAGGAGTTCCTTACTCGGCTCGTCAGTATCTGTACCCGAGGTCCACCCAAACTACAATCACGGACAAAAATCCTTGAGACAGTTATGAAATCCATACATTTCAGCTGTTACTTGATTAGGTCGCCTCTTCCTTACAAGTTATTTATTGAATCCCCCTCCCCCCCGGGTCAATGTTGTACCAGACGATAGCCCATTCTATGGACGACATTGTGCATCTACCTCAACATTGGGTGAGAGGGGGAGAGGGGAGAACAATTAACTGAACGTGATGGGTTTACTCAAAAATCAACATGTTTTTCGTTTTGTCTTAACCTTTTTGTCCGGCATTGTAGCTAACTGTGTTACTGTAGTCTTGATCTACTGCGTGCGTGTGTGTTACGTTTGTACAAAGAAAGTTCTATTTATACTGCTTAGTAAGCATTTTGTTACACGTCATAATTCAAGGTAACTCAAGGTCAGTCACTGTACTGTACTGGTCAGTCACTGTAAAATGTTAAAACCTATCGAAAATCAATTGCTCACTAATTATTGGTGTTTTATTTAAGACTGATCAAAATATCACTGAAATTGTAAAAAATAGGCTCCGTAACAGATAAACAGATGACGTCAAAATGTATAAAAGGCGACAAAAACGTACATTGTACGCAACGAAAAAGTCGAGCGGCGTGACTGTTGTTCTCACTACATTTTGACGTCTACTAGTAGATTACAGATTACAGAACGACTGAAAAATGGAATCTATTTGTCTTATATAATATAATATCAATCCAAACATTAAATCCAGTCAGAGTGCGTATAAGATTCAATGACGTCGTAAAAGGTAAAGGTAAAGCACTAATATATTTAGCGTCGGTAGTTCCTTCAGCTGAACGCTGGTCTCCCAAGAAGCCGGCGGTGCGCTCTTTACCTCCTTTTTCCATCACTGCTCCGTTTTAAGGGTATTTAAAGCTAATTGAAGCTACACGGAATGGAAAGAAGTCGAAACAAGTGTGAGGTGATCCGACAGAGAATTGAACTCGGTACCTCTTGCATCAGAAAGCCGCGCACTAACCAACTGAGCTCCACTTGCTCCTATACGTCTCTATGCTTGGATACTGTAATATGACATGGTTCTCGACCAATCGGAGCGCGCGTAATATACCAATTACTATATAATTAAAGCTAATTTGTAGACTGCAAGGCACTTACCGGCCAGTGTGGGACCAACAAAAAAAGGAAATACCAGAGAAAAGATAAACCATCCATAACCCATACCAGGATATGACTCATTCATCATAGAGTATATTGCTGTCACGTACGTTCCATCGCCGATTCCAAACGATACGGAACACAAAATAAGAAATGTAAAATTGTTGGCTAAAGACAGCAAACAGGTGGATATTGCCAAAATAATAACTCCACATTGATAGATACGTAAAATTGGAATCCATCCAGTGTCACATAATTTTCCTATCGGTACTCTGAAAAGTAGTGCGGTACCTCCAATTGTTATGTACAACTGAGATGAACGATGTCCTGGAATTCCAAGATCTTCAGTGTATTTTGCCTTAATTGAAGAATACATAGACAAGGTGACTACTTAGCAAGATTTAGTCATTAATATGTGTAAATGTAAAAGTGTGAAGAATGTAGTGTAGTGTGAATTGATTCGGAAAAACTTGAACACGTGACTACTGAGGCTTCGAGTAACCCGAGAAAAAAAAACGCTTCAATTTAGAGGAGCCCCAGTAACTTAATAGTTAGAGGCGCCCATCTGCGGCTCGAATTTTGTCAATTCACACCCAAATGTTGGCTTTCACGAGCTACGGAAGCAGAACTGGAAGCAACATACACAGACTCAGTGATACATTTCTCACCTAGGTGTGAAAAAAGACAATGAACAGTGCATACTGAGTCTGCGTATGATCCTTCCGCTTCTGCTTCCGTCGTTCGTGAAAATTCAAGGTGTGTCCATGAAGATAGGATACTTGGTAGGATGCTAAGGAGTATAGCTATTTGTCAAGGGTCAAGGGTTTTGCATCGAGGGACGAGGGATACTAAGTCCAGGGTATAGTATACCATAATAAATTGCTCAATTCGCTGTTGTATGTACAAATCTCAATAAGTAAAGATACGAAGCAAAAACTAAAAACTGCATCATCATCATCATCATCATCATCATCATCATAAAGCAGAAAAGACTGTGATACGTGCTAGTCTCGTTGTTTCTCATCCGCGTGAGGTAACAAATGTCAAATATCTGATTTGATTAATCTTTGTATAAGAATGAAATTCCTTTCAAGATTTATACATGTAGCGGCAAAAATGGACTAAAATCATATTAAATAAAAAAGCGATTTATTATAGAACACTATACCCTCAACTTACCCCTCGACTTAGGATCCGTCGACCCTCGACTTAGTACCCCTCCACCCTCGACAAAAAGCTACACTTGCTGCTAAGCATGAAAAAAGTGGAAGAGTCGAGGCGTATCCGAATGCGACTATATCAGTCGACCAAGTGCATCCATAACTCAATATACGCACAGCTGAATTTTGACCAATTCTTTTATAACATAGCCAAATTGTAATCCGTACGTTCTATTAACCACAAATACTTCAGCTTGCGAGCTAGCTTTGATTCATTCAGAACCGACGGACGAACAATTCTTTGTCGTCTTTTAAAGAACGTTTCTAAAGAAATGAAATTTTTTCCACTGAGAAAGAAAACGACGACGGGCATGAAAAGAATGCAAGAAAACGAGTTTGGACGCACTATTTATAACACAGCTACAATCTTACGCGCGCTCTAATTGGCCAGAAAGCTATGAACTATTTATCAATTAGACAACAGAAAGCCGCGCGCCCATGGCGTTATAGACGCACGAGAGAAAATATAAAGAACGATTAACAAACGTAAGAGTGGCACGAGGCGTAGCCGAGTGCGACTCTAGTTTGTTAAGAGTTCTTTATATTTTCTCAAGTGCGTCTATAACGCAATGGGCAAGCGGCTTTCTGTTGTCTAATTGATTTATAACAGAGCCTAGAACGTTAAAAACGGAGCCGTGCAGCCCATGGGGAAATAGTTCATAGATTTTTCAGCCAATCAGAGCGCGCGTTATATGTGTCGCCATCTTAAAAACGAACACTCTTACGTTCTTCATATTTTCTCTCGTGCGTCCATAACGCCATGGGTGCGCAGCTTTCTGTTGTCTAATTGATAAATAGAGGGCATTTAATATTGTAGCTATGTTATAATGAACAGCTACTAGCATCATCTAGTATGTGTCATCAGTACTTGGTAGTAAAAAAATAAATCAGTGTGAAAGCTGGAGACATTAAGGATCGAGGGAGATCAGTACAATTTAAATGGTGTAATTTAGTAATTTGGACAGATCTAGATCGTACAGCTTGTCATGGCCGAATATTTGTATGAGGGAAACGAGGAAAAAATGAAACAAATTAAGAGGGGATTTTTTTCAAGCTCGAGCAGTGAACGACAAAAACTCCTGAGTTGAAGAATAGCTGTTGTACAAAACTAAAATAATTTCTGTCAGAAAGTTTTTAAAAGTTTTTTAAAGTTGTTAAAAGTTCTTAAAGTTGTTTGTAAGTAGTTTTGACCGATGAAAGTTGAATCAAGGTGTTAATCTAAAGCGAATATTTGGATCGAAAATTTGGATTAAAACTCGCACGAAGGTCTAGTTTTTGGCGCTTTTCGCCATTTTTGCTCGTCATTGAAAAAAAATCTCCTCTTAAGTTTAAGCCTAATTTACCAAATGCATAAAAGGCATGTAGTGACCCATGAGAGCGGTTACTGCTGAAAGTGTGAGAATCACAAACGTAGGGTCTGTAAATACTGACAAGTCCAACCATGGTAGACAACTGCAGCATCTTTTATCAGATGGTTCCCTTCGAATAGCGTCTTCGTCGCTCCTTATTGGAATGCCTTTTCTCGTAAAGCTACACCCAAGGATTGCAGGTATCACATTAATAGCAGCCATCACCAGTAATGCTTTCCTCCAACCAAGATTGTCCAAAAGTATTTGTGTGATCGGACACATAACTAGAAATCCAGCGGCATACCCAGTTGATGCCATAGCCGAGGCAACAAATCGATGTTTATAAAAGTACAATGGAATGAGATGAAAACCTGCGTTATAAACCATTGATGCTGCAAATCCTACCAAAACACCATATGACAAGTAAAGAACGTAGAGATTTGGAGCAAACGACGATGCTAGAAGACCTAGTGCGCATGTCAGTCCACCGCTCACCATTACTACCCGACATCCAAAACGGATGCACAGCTTCGCTGACGCAGGAGCACCAACGCTGAATAATGCCAAACCCAATGATGCAACTATAGCTATGGGATTAAATAAAAGGAACGGTTGCTTAATAAAAACAATAGAATCAAATGGGATCTAAAGGCATTGGATTAGCTACAGGTGGTTACAGGACACTCTGCTGCCTACAGTAGGTAATACAGTGATAAATGTGTAAATTTCATAATACTAAATTCTCCTTGTAAAATTCAGATATAAGGATGTATATTACTACAAAATACTAACTTTTCAATTTCTACTGTTTATATCGCATATACATTTAACACTTTTTGTTTTTCAATTATTTTGACTTAAGGTCCTTCCATAGGGGATAATTTTCTATGAAACATTTGGTTGGTTGGTTGGTTGGGTGGTTGGTTGGTTGGTGAGTTGATGGGTTGGTTGGTTGGTGAGTTGATGGGTTGGTGGGTTGGTTGGTTGGAGGGTGGCCATGGGGGGATTGGTTGGTTGGTGGGTTGGTTGGTTGGTTGGTGGGTTGTTGGTTGGTTGGTGGGTTCGGTTGGTTGGCGGTTGGTTGGTTGGTTGGTTGGTTGGTTGGTTGGTTGGTTGGTTGGAGAGGGGAGATTGGTTGGTTGGTGGGTGGGTGGATGGGTGGGTTGGTTGGTTGGTGGGTGGGCGGGTGGGTTTGTTGGTGGGTTGGTTGGTGGGTGGGCGGGTGGGTTGGTTGGTTGGTTGGTTGGCCGGGCTAAACATGGGCTAAGACTAGTGTAACACTCTAGCTAGACTGGTCAAATCCAAGTGGATAATTTTTTTTATATTTGAATTTTCTAGCGGCGTTAGATAAACGCAGACTGCAGACCGCAGACTAGAAAATGATTGAATATTATACAAAAAATGATGTGAGATGTTTAATGTAGATTTTCCTACTTCAAGTCTCTCTGAGATACATTAAATAGATTTCTTAAAGTACAAATAAAAATATGTATTGTTGTTCTAGTGTTGTTGTCGTTGTTGTTGTTGTTGTTGTTGTTGTTGTTGTTGTTGTTGTTGTTGTTGTTGTTGTCGGACATACCTCCTACAATGCAGAGGTTGGTCAGTAATGCTGGTTTATATAACAGGCAACTCCATTAAACTTTGAACAATCAGAGATGGTTGTACTGACTGTAGCAATTAACTGGACAACTTTGATCAATAACATTATACAAGCATGTAGTTACTGTAGTTTACAAGATTTTTTTCTTTTGAAATACGCTTACGTCTAGTATACTGTACACGGCTTGAGAAATGGCAACATACGCTGATGTTATAAAAGTTAAAACACTTTTATACTTTCTGCAAACGAAAAAAAGAAGACGGAATTTGTTTGACCTTGAAGACAAAAACATGCATTCATCCAACGTTGTTAACCATGGTACCTGCTCATGCAGAGAGACTTGAAGTAGGAAAATCTACATCAAACATCTCATATCATTAAATAGATTTCTTAAATGACAGGGAGTTCAAACTTTTAGGAATAAAAAGTTACATTTAAAATATCAAACCGATTCTATTATTAACTATTATTGTTTAGATGTGTTCTAGAGTTTGTATTATGTCATACGTGACAGAAGCCACGATCGCTCGGGCCAAGCACGTCTTGTGTAGCTTTCATTTTAATACAGACAACTACAGACGAATGTTATTATTTAAAATGGGTAGGACGACTGATATTTGATAAGAGAAACAGACCAGTTTTATTCCAGTAGCAAAATCATTCTTTGAAATTTTATTGGCAAGGCTATAATTTTTGACTGTTGTGATTTTCAGTGATCGCGACTGGTTGATATTATTGGCGCAGAAATGTTGCTATTCTCCAATTGTGGTGAAATGCGAATAATGAAAAGCTTCCTTTACAAGTCTGTTGGATGAAGTCCCGAAACTTATTTATTTAGATGGAAAGTAAGGATAATCTGTTTGGTGAGACGGCGAAATTGCGTTGTCGCGTTCCTTGTCTTAGCTCCCCACTCTGTATCCGCTTGAAAGACCTAAGAGGTAGAATCGAGATCTTTCAAGATCTTTCAATGGCTCTGTTGCCACAGTTGGTCTTCCTGTGTCAAGTTTGGGTTTCCTGTGGCGACTGGCCAGCGGTTGAACATTGTAGAGCACGTTTTGAGTACGTCTGAGCGAGCGAGTGTGTGCAGTGAAGCACTGTCTTGTTATCTGATTTTCAGTTGAGTTTTAGAAGAGATTTTATGTAAAAAATGTAAACTAAAGCAATTAAAGTCTGAATCTGACAAGCAGTTGCAACCGAAACTCCACCAGAGTTAGAAGACTCTGATGGCAGCCACAATAACAAGACACACTGGAATCAAGACACGCGACAGGCTCGAAAGTCCGGCCGCCAAAGTTGACGAGAAGCAAGACGATGATAAGTTTCGAGAACTAGAAGCGCTCGAAATCGATCACCAAGAGTTTTGAGGCAAGTTTGAAGTACTAACTGCAAGTTTACGTAGTCATGGAACACGAAAGTGAAAGCTACATTTCGACCGAGGAAGAAACGCCACCGAGAGACGACACTCCAAAACAAGAAAGCAAAACACGTCAAAGAAAGCCTACCGAGAAAGGCCGAGAATATCAGCTAGAAATCAAGGTAAAAAGTTTCTTATCAAAGAAAGCTGAGTTATGTAATCAAATGAAATCAACTCTCATGTTGAGAGGCCAATGTGATGATGTTGCCAAGTGGAAGCAAGAGTTAAGTAAAGCTCAAATCATCCAGCTAGACCTAGCCGATATTTATGGTTCGATCACACACATGGGTGGTGACGAAGGGTTGCAAAATGTTAAGGAAATATGGATTCAAGTTGTAAATGAGTGGAATAACTTTCAAGAAGATGTTAAAGAAGAGGTCAGGTATGTGCAACAGTTATATTTAGAACAAACCAAGTCAGTTTGTGGGTCTATAAAGACCTCTAAGAATTCAAGAAAATCAAAGTCGTCTTTACACAGTAGTAAGGTTGCTCGTTCTGATAAGGATAAGTTTGACTTACAAATGAAAGAAGCTGCTATAAAGGTTGATTTAGAGTTCTTACAAGATGAGCAGAGACTAGAACGTGAAAGGCTCAGACAGTTACAAGAATCAGAGAACCTAAGGATTAGGAAAGAACTCGCCCAAAGTCAGGCACAACTTAATGTGTGTCTAGAAACTGAGTCAGTGAAGGCTGATTCAGCAGCTAGTATTCTGTCAGCTCTTCCAAAAGAAAGCCAAGCTGAGTCTATGAAGAGATATTTTGATTCCCTTACCTTTCCTTTTCCTGCTAACAAGCCAGCAAAGTCATCAGTGAAATCACAGTATTTCATTGCTCCAAAATTTACTGCTGTATCAAGCACAAGTGAAATAGTAAAAACTGTGTGTACCTCAACACATTTATCTACTACCCCTACTACATGTATAAGCACCCCTCTCATCAGCCCTGCTCATTATACAGTCGTGAACAGTCAAGCAGCAGCTAGGAACCAGTCTAGCTCCATTCCAGTTCAAGATAGCCAAAATCAGCATACTTGTGGTCTAAATCCTGCTAGCTCAAGCTACATTTTGACCCCCCCCAATAACAGCAGTTCCACACTTTTCCACCCCAGTAAGTTCAAATCTTCATGTTGTAATGTCAAGTGAGATAACCCCCATCACTTCTAGTGTTCCAGTTGTCAGCAATGATTGCTACAATCCTCCTCCAAATGGAAGTACCCCCACTAAAGCTCCAGAAAGACCGAATGGAATGAATCCTAAAGCAATTGTTTTTGAACCCAAGGTGACTACAGCCCCACCTATGTCTTCAGTATGTGAATACCTTATGAGCTCAAGTTCCCATGTAGATCTCCCCAAGCAAGACCTTCCTGAATGCCAAGGCTTACCATCTGATTCTGAGTGGCAAAGAGTAGCTACTTCTCTAGAGAAGTGTATGAGTAAGTTAGTCGAGACAAATGACAAGCTCGTAACAAGTGTAAGACCGTTTGACAAATCCAGTACATCTCCATCAAGAGTTAAGGTGGTAGTTCCCACTTTCACTGGTGACCCACTACAGTACCCTGTTTGGAATAGTGCCTTCAAAACTCTTGTCGATCCAAGAGAGTGGGAAGCAGATACAAAGTTGAATCTTCTTAACCAGTATGTCTCTGGAGGTCCCAAGCAAGTTGTAGAACATTACCTGTTAATCGGTACAGAGGATGCCTATGTGAAGGCAAAATCTGTGCTCCATGAGAGGTATGGCAATCCAAATGTCGTAAGTTCAGCATTTCTTAACAAGTTGGAAAAGTGGCCCAAGATAAATCCAAGAGACGCAGGAGGTCTGAGAGAGTTCTCAGACTTTCTCGACAAAGTTGTCGCAGCTCGCCGACACATCCCGAGTCTAGCAATATTGGACTTTGCCAAAGAGAACGTCAAGCTAATTGCAAAACTTCCATACCAAGTTGAAAGTACGTGGAGAGATGAAATAACTGTCTTCAGAAACAAGAACGGAGAAGCTAGTTTTCCACCCTTCACAAGGTTTGCAGACTTTGTCAGGAACGCAGCAGCCAAGGCTAACATACCAGAGCTGGATGAGTTGTTAAAGCTAATTAACAACCCGAGAGCAGTGAGAAGTACCGGGGCACGTACCCTGGCCACGGTAGTGTCAGACAGACAGCACTCTAAGGAAGAGTCTGTAGATCAAGTGATCAAGTCTGAGAAGTCGCACAAGAAAGAGTCATCTGATCGAGGTAAAAAAAGCGCTTGCTTATACTGTGACAAGGAACATCACCTTGATGATTGTAGAGTTTTTCAAGAAAAGCCCTACTCAGCTAGAAAGGACTTTTTCTTTAAAAGGAAACTGTGTTTGGGTTGTTGTCTCAGCAACCACCAAGTCAAAGACTGTAAAAACACTCCAACTTGCCAACAGTGTGGAGGAGTTCACTTGACTTGTTTGCACCAGGAACAAAAGGCTAACACAAACTGGACCAGTGTATGTAATCTCGAACGTCAGTACAACACCTGAACAGATTAACGGGGAATTCCCCCCGAGGAGCCAGAACTTTGAACTTTGTATTTGAACTGCGTATATAGTGAACATTTATTGAACACTGACATTTATATTATTCTTTGTTGATTATAGATTATAGCTTCGTATAGGAGAGATGAGTGATTGTAACTGTAAGTCACAGTTAGAGGAGCCATGTTGCCACAGTTGGTCTTCCTGTGTCAAGTTTGGGTTTCCTGTGGCGACTGGCCAGCGGTTGAACATTGTAGAGCACGTTTTGAGTACGTCTGAGCGAGCGAGTGTGCAGTGAAGCACTGTCTTGTTATCTGATTTTCAGTTGAGTTTTAGAAGAGATTTTATGTAAAAAATGTAAACTAAAGCAATTAAAGTCTGAATCTGACAAGCAGTTGCAACCGAAACTCCACCAGAGTTAGAAGACTCTGATGGCAGCCACAGGCTCTATACTATAAACAAAGAAAGATTTGTCTAAAATTGATATCTCGTTTATTTTCTTTCAAATATCCAAATACTTCTATATTCATCGTCTCCGTCCACTTCTAACTTGAGCTCAGACATCTCTGAACCTACTTAGAATTCATCATACGATATCAATGATGATATCTTCAAGTTTTCAAAAAAAAAATACTGACGAATTAGTGTTCTAATACTGGGTTCTTTCTCGATGTAAGAATCTAGAAGACATTGAAATAATAGTCAAGAACAAAGACCCTGAAACGATACAATAGCCTGGAAAACAAAGACCTCTGAACCGAATTACAATACGATTCTTACATCGAGAAAGAACCCATAAAAGCTTCATCAAACTTAGATATCTATAAGACTTTACAGTAGAGTAATACTAACTCGTTCCTGGGTAGACATCACACTTGAACCCAAGCTCCCTGAACGTTAAAAGAGTAAGTGTTCCATTTGAAGTCTATGAAGTGTAAATACACAACACCATTGAAAATAGAACTTTAAAAATCCGTAAAAAATATTAGGGATTTGATCAATTCGCCTAATTTTTTCGCCAAAGTTCTTAGAAACGTCCGAACTTTTGATCCAAATTGGATCTGAGAGGGGGTTAGGTGCACTTGAATTAAATTATCTGACTTACCAGTTCTCGCTTTTCCTTCTTCAAATTCTTCCAGTATCTTTGGAAATAAGATGGAATAAGAAACCAGAGAACCTAAAACAATAATGTTGGCCAAGGATGAACACGCACCAACAAACCAAGAGACTTTGGTGTCTAGTTTGATGATTGTGTTGTCTGCTTCTTCGTTGTTTTCCTGTTGCCTCACATTCATCTGCCTCTCTACTTGGTTCTCCATAATTTTACGCAATTTCTTTACATATTTGGAATTTCAAACGAATCTTCACCAATAACAACTTCCCTTATGTATCTAAACGTAATCAACCCGCCAATAGAGATCTTTCGCATAGTAAGCACAACTACGTATGATAATTAACTACTAGAGCAAATTCGTATATCGCACATTTACATGCTAATGAGCTCTGAATATTCTAATGAGCTGTACTACCTTGCGAAAACTAATAAGAAATAACTGCAGAACGCAATTAACTGCAAAATGTACGTAAAGGGAAATATAATCAGTTCTATTTTCATTTTTCAAAGTCAGCTTTCCTTTCAGGGTTTTACAAAAAACAAGAATAAAAGCCAGTTGTCTAGAACTGTTCCAAGCTTAGCTTTGCTCACACTGGTTTAAGGCTGGTTCACACTAGCGTCGGATTCGGAATCGGAAGCAGAAAACAAAGGAAAAGACAAAAGAGTTAAGTCAAGCGTGTGACATAAGACATCGACATAAGCATCGCAAGAAGCATAAGACTAAGCATAAGCATAATCAAAGACAAAAGAAGGAACAAAGAAAAACACCTTTCTTTTGTATTCTAATCCCTAAATTCTTTGTTGTTTTCTTACGATTCCGATTCTGATTCCGACGCTAGTGTGAACCAGCCTTTACTGATCGACATTTTGCAAAAGCTGATTGACACTCAGTCCACTGGACATTACTTTAGACATACTTCTTTAGTTAACATGCATTTTTACGGTGTTTTGGGCTTTTTCCTTGTTCGTGCAACTCCAAACAGCTCATTAGAATATAAGCCAAGCTCATTAGCATGTAAAAGTGCGGTATACGAATTCGCTCTACTATAGTAGGAATGACTATTATTTATGCAAATTAACTGTACGCCTGGATAAGCTTTTTATTTTTGTTATATAGCTATTTCAATTAACGTTGTCGCTGAAAAGCCTAAAGGCTAAAGCCTTTCAAATATCTTTTGTGTACTCACAAACTTTTCTGTAGGCCACCTCAGAAATTAAGGAATATGTATCCAAGTTGTAGAATTTGCAAGCATACAGGGAGTTTTTTATTGTAATGATGTCACGGTGATAAAATTTTTCACAACGTCAACAAATTTTGCTGTTTCTCCAGCAACAACTCTCAGCGGGCAACAGTGGCCTGAGTTTTAGGCCACGTCCACACGTATGCGTTTCCGTTTGTAAACGCATAAAAGTATTTGCATCCACACAAAAACGATGGCCGTTTACAGCGGCATCACACGAACAACTTGATGCTAGTAAACGTATACATTTCTATGCGGTTAGACTCGTCCACACGTAAACGCTTCAACTCCAAAACAATGTTAAACGCTACACTGAGCAGGTGCGTTTTCGAAAATATGCGTTTACGGGTGTCCACACGTAAACGCTTTTTAGTCGTTTTCAAATTTATCCACTTTGGAGAGCGTTTTCGAAAATATGCGTTTACGGTGAGCGTTTCAGGCGTTTTCGTGCGGACGGAAGGCCTAAACGCATAAAAAAGTATCCGTTTACAACCGGTAATAACAAAACCGGAAGTTGATTGAACCGGAAGGCGGCAGCGCACGTTTACAAATTCATTCATGAGGCAAAACTCGTGTTTATTGTCAAACTTGACCAATAATTATACAACATTTACTCCGAGAAAAAGATGATAACCAACTAGGAATGTCACCAAAAGAGCTGCAACAATTCTCCGAAAAACTATGTGTGAAAAAGGTCAGTTTTGTGTGAATTTTGATTAAAAACCAGAAAAACTTTAACTATAGACAGCGACGTTTTGCTTTTTATTTTGTTCTTTGACAGTTGGTATATAACGGCTCCGCCTCGGGAAACATTGGCGGTCTCGGGACCACAAAACATACTGTTTCCCTCGGTGTTAAGTGTTAAATGGAACGTGGCTAGTGCTTTGACCTTCTTTCCGGCCTGGATATAGGGGGATCCGGCAAGTCAAGATACCAATTTCCATTGTTTTCTGACAATTCCTGGCTTCATGAACTTTGATGATACTTATACATCTGTACTGTTTCATCTCATTCTACAAAGGGAATTACGAATAATTGTAACGATAAAACGCGCTTTTATAAATATTAGACTTACGTTTGTAATATTTCGATGGTTTAACTTTTGTATTTTTAATGATTAACGTATGCTTACCGACAACCGACAAAGACCGAAAGTTTTAACTGACAACCGATAAATTACTCAAATTTTGACTGACAACCGACATGCGGACCAAACAAGGCTGCGAGGGCCGGAGACTAAATGTGTCGCTGAGCTACTGGAAAGTACAAAGTTCTACAACTGTTGGTTGAAACCACCCCGGTGGGGGGACTCCATTGTAAAAGGGTCGGTATGCTCGTCGTATCTCTTAGGGGTAAAAATCAGCGATTTGGTATCTTTTAGGGTGTTAAAATTGAAGTTTGGAGTTTTAGCATTTCCTGGTATCTTTTAGGGTGTCAAAAGAGCCCATCGCTTATAAGACCTTATAATATCTTGTTTTCAAATGGAAGAAATTTGCCGGCAAAAGCATGTTGACCGTCCAATTTTGTGTTCATAATAATAATGTTCGTTAGCTTGTTATCGTTGGTATCTCTTAGGGGTTAAAAAATCGTCCGGCCACGCCCTTTTAAAAACACTTCCGGTATCTTTTAGGGGTATTTTTGAAAATTTCCGACGAGCATACCCGACCGTTTTACAATGGAGTCCCCCCCGGGGAAACCACCTAGGGTGGCGCCAAATGATTTCTATAGCGAAATAGGTTTTTACATGTTTTATGACGTGTTCAACTATGATTCGGCATCTGGAGAGTCTTCGATTGAATCTCCTTGCAAATCTTTGCTGATTTCTTGGCAAGCGTTGAATTCGAGTCGCGCGAAAAGGTGTTACCAATTAGTGGACATCACCATAACCCTTGTCCGTCAAAGCTATTGTTTTGCTATTGTGTATTTTGCTGCACAGGACGAGGAAAATGAAATTCCAACCTGCTTTTTAAGTCGATTTACCACTAAAAAATATTTATTTATTTTTTGTTGTTGTTGTTTTTTTGTTGTTGTTGTTGTTTTTTGCTTTTTTGTTTGGACAAAAATGCTGATTTTTGATCCAAAATGTTCTCTTATTTTGATCCCTGATCTCAGCCAATCCCAGTTGATTCCGATATTCCTTTTTTATAGCAAATAAGATATGTGCATGAAAATGGAAACATTTATTTGTATTAATTTAAAAGTGTCCGTTCAAAAAAGGCTGGTATCTGGTATGAGATGTATATAATGTTGCAGATGGATTGCTTAGTGAAGGATGCCATGATGTTCTGTTGTAAGGTGTACAATGGCCATTCTTAGTATTAACCATCCATCCATCCATCCATCCATTCATCCATCCTGCATTCATCCATCCATCCTTCCATCCATCAATCAATCCATGATGATTCTTATATTAAATATTAAAAAAGTATAACTTATAATGAACTGGAAAAACTTCAAACATTCGATCTGGTTTTTTTTTTTCGGCGTATCATTCAGAGATCATTCATTCAGACATTTTTTGATTATTCATAAAACCTTTGTATAGTCTTTCAGACATTCATTCAGACTTTCTTTGATCATTCATTCAAACATTTTTCTATCGGTCCTTGTTCAGACTTTTTTGTCGTTCATTCAAACTCTCTTATTATCGGTCATTCAATTCAGATTTTCTTTGATCATTCATTCAAACATTTAGTAGATACTTTATTTTTTTCAAACACGGAATCCCATCATACATTGATGCTCTTCCTGAGAGCCGTGAACAATATTATAAGAAAATAAAAAATTATTTAATTATGATCATATAATATAATATACTTATTTACTAATAAACAATAATAAAATATCCCCAACTCTTAATTATAAAAATCTAAAAAATAAATATGAAATATATATTATCAAGTGCATCATAGTCTATTAATAAATTGAGTCTGACTAACAGCACATCTCTGGTATTCAGTCAAGCTATTCCATAAATTGGCTCCCCTATAAGAAATGCTTCTTTTCATTGCTTCTGTGCTGGGTCTCGGGATGAAGAGACCATTTTGGGAGCAACGCAAATTATGAGTGTGAATCTCGTGCGTATATTGAAAAAGCTCAGAAAGTTAGCTAGGGGCATGACCATTTAGAATTTTAAACATGAGGGAGGCCAACTGACCCTTGCGCTTTTCGACAAGGTCTTTCCATCCGAGTTGTTCAAGAATATCTATGGACCTAACTTCATAATTCGAGCCGATTATGATCCTAGCAGCTCTATTTTGAAGCCTTTGTACTTTGTTTTCTAAGCCCTTTCCAATAGAACCCCAGATTCAGTGAACTACAATAGTCAAAGTAAGGTAATATTAAGGAATTATACACAGAAATCAAGATATCCATAGGTACAAACGGTCGTAATCTTCTTAAGACCCCAAGACCCTTGGCTACTTTCTTAGAGATATTGTGCACATGAGATTCCCATGTAAGGAATTCATCAACATGCACACCAAGGTACTTATAGGTCTGTTGTCTCTCAATTTGTCGCCCGTTAATAGAGATATCTGGATTTGCTGGTATGAGACTAAGCTTTTGATGCATACCAAGGAACATACACTTTGTCTTGCTAATATTTAGACTAAGTTTATTTGCATTAGGCCATTGAAAAACATTGGCAAGATCATCAGAAATAATTTGTGTTAGTGTATCAGGATCATCAGAAGCATAAGTCATACTGGTATCATCTGCATACATGCGGACATTAGATGATTAAATTTGAATTTGGAAGATCATTAATATAAATTAAAAACAATAGGGGACTCAGAATGGACCCCTGAGGAACGCCACATGTAAGAAGATGAAAGTCTGAAAGGGTCCCATTTACACAAGTCTTCTGGTAGCGCTCTGATAAATAGTCAGAAAATCAAGCGAGCGTCATTGGACACAACCCATACAGTTTCAGCTTTGATATCAGTATCGAATGGTCAATGGTATCAAAGGCCTTTTTTAAATCTAGATATAAAACGACATCGATAAGACCTTTGTCTATATTTAGATACCATTCATTTATTTAGTGACGTCCAGTAAGGCTGAAACTGTAGAATGAAGCGGTCGAAACCCTGACTGAAATTTAATTTATTAAGAAGATCATTCTTTACTAAATAAACATAGAACTGGTTAAAGACCGCCTTTTGTAAAACCTTAATAATGACTGAGAGAACTGAAATAGGTCTATAGTTATTGGGTGAAGATCGAATTCCCTCTTTATAAATTGGGGTTACCCTAGCCTTTTTCCAATCACTAGGTAAGACGCCTTGATGTATTGATAAATTGAAAATATGGGTTAGCGATGTGGCAATGAAATCCACAGAAGACTTGAGTAAAGAAGCTGGAATTTCATCCAATCCACTGGCTTTATTTACCGGAAGATTTAGAATAATTTTCGTTATTTCTAAAGTAGTAAAATCAACCAGTTCAAAAGCCTTTGTGGTTGGATCAATAAAAGACTCATAAGACCGACAGACGATTGTCGATCAATTTAACTGGCCAGCTTGGGGCCCACCTCAACAAAGTGTCTATTGAAATATTACTAATATCCCTAGCTGTAAGGCTTTCACCGATCACTTAATGGGATATAGTAGAGTTTTTGTCTTTTTTAGAAAGTATTGAATTTATCCCACGCCAAGTTTCACGCATATTCCCCTGTTTATGTAAGAAAAAGTTGTTATTTATAATGACTAGATTTACTTTGTTTGATAATAACATTTAAATGATTCTTTACTTGTTTATAGGCAGCCCAATCAGTCGCATTGTTTGAGATCGAAGCGACCTTTTTGAGATGATCGCGTTGATGCAAGAGCTGTTTCAGTTCCGGGGTTAACCACGGAGCAAAAGAATTTCTGACGCGTTTGGTTTTAATCGGTGCATGTTTATCAACTATATTCATAAACAAGTCACGCCAACATTCCCATGCAACAATAGGATCATTTCAAGTTAGAATGTTATCCCATTAGACCAAACTGATGTCTTGAATAAAGAGTTCAAAATTAAAATGCTTAAATTAACGAGCGGTATTTGACATATTTTGGAGCACCCTTCGGTAAGACAGTTTTTCTAGAGGCATAAATTAAACTGTGGTCACTGATGCCAATATGAGAAACCCCTGATTGATCACACTTTGAAGGCTCATTTGTAAGAAATAGATCAATAGTTGTAGAAGTACATGATGTGATGCGCGTTGGCGCTTTTATTAGCTAGCTGTTTGTACTGATACAAATCACATAACTCTAATAATGTTTTGGTACATTGGCTCAATGAAGTTGCTGAAACATCACAATAATTGAAATCACCAATTATAGTTGATTCTATGTTGAGAGCCTCGATTTTTCCAAGAATAGTTTCAAAATTTGAAAACAGCTCATGAGAAGAATTTGGTGGCCTATACCAAGTACTAATTAAAAAGGGTTTAATTTTAGGTTTTCTTATTTCAAGACGACAGGAATTAATTCAAGTGATTCATCATGTAAATCATTCCTAACTATAAAATCAATGGATGGCAACGCCGCCACCGCTTCTATTACGGTGTTTAGCTACTACGGCGTACCCATCAATTTTGTACTCAGAAGGGTCAATATTATCATCAAGTCTGGTCTCATTAATAATTAGGATATCGAGATATTTTAAGTGGTATGTATTCTTAGTTGGTCGATATGTTTAATTAAACTAGCAATATTTAGAGCGGCTATCTTAAGACCTTTTAGTTTAGGAATCCCCAACTGAAAGTTAGGGGGTTCATTTGCAGAAGAATGAACTGGAAAATTAGGGGAAGCATTTCGTATAGGGGCCTCAACAGATATTCAATTACTATTTATGTAAAATTTAAAATTATTGAATAAGAGTTCATTACCTTTCTTATTTAGATGAAGACCACCCTTATTTAGATGGTTCGATGTAATATTCTTGTGTTCGATGAGGTCCCAATGATTCTTGTAGCATATTGACTTGAGAGATTTATTTACGGCGGAGATTTTATCGCTTATAATTAGGTCTTCATCAACTCTGGGAAGAATGGCTGATATTGTTATTTTAGTTCCAGGCGAGTTTTCCTTAATCTGCATAGCCAAAGATTGAATGGAATCGCCTATTTGGATGGATCTGAAAACCCGTCGCGAGTACTTAAGTCTTGTACAACTTTTCAAGTATATCAAGGGTACTAGTAACATCAAGCTAAACAATTACGTATCATTTGCTAATGGACGTACAAGATCATCTAACACCTACAAGATTTGGAAACCCTATGCTCGAACAAATATTCTAAAGTACTCTTTTTGGAACAGATATATTGACAGTTGGAATAACTTACCTAATAAAATTGTTGAAGTAGAAAATGTTAAAATGTTTAAGAAGCGATTGTACACGCACTTAAGGTGGCTCGACCCAATTTTCAAGTAGAGCTACCAATAGTCTTTGAGTGAAAACTATTTGTTCATGAGCAGTCTAATAGTAAATTACATATTACATTCTTATCAGACAAAGATCAAAGTTTATGATGACGTATGTTATATGGAGATCGGCGCTATTATGGCGACGCCTTAAAAGAATTCCTCTTTTTACACATTCTCGAGTTTAATGAGTTCTAGGCTTATTCTTGAAAAATGCTCTTGTGATCTTGTAGTTAACATCATTGCCTTTAGCTCTAGCGATTTAAATCAAATTCTGAGAGAGCGTTTTCGAAATATCATCGATGAGAGATTTTAACTGCAAAAATCGAGCGTAAACAAAACAACTTTTTAAATCTCCTACAATTAAAAAGAAAGTAGCACATCTAAGTTAATTTTTCATCTCAAATTGTTGTAAAGATATCAAATTTGGCTACTGAAAGAGACGAGAGAAATCACATTAATTGATATTGAGAAAAGTGAGCCGAACTCATGTATATGGACATGCTGAATTTGCTTCTGTTGCCCAAATTTCGCTCTATTGTTACATAAACTGCAATACTTAAAGATCCCTTCGATAAATATTGTTTAAAAACTAGTATGGTTTAGTTTAGGTAATAGTTGATATGATATAGCGTTTTCAAATTCATTGAATCATTTTACGGCTGTAAAATATTAGCCTCAAGTCAGTATATTTTTCAGCCGGATACAGTGGTCGACAGCTCATTAATGCATGATGTAGCTCTTTTGTTTCAGTTTGTCGTGTTTTCATGCATTCCAACACTTGATGCAAATTACGGAACGCTTCATTACTTTCCGAGCACTCTTCCGAAATATGGTAATTGCTAAAACTAAATATACATAAGAATGCCAAAAAGGAAAGAAACTTTTTGTCACACAACTGCAGATGGAAACTCGTCAAAAGCAGAATCATGGGGAGACAAAGTAAAAATAGAATGATGTGCTGACATGCTGCAGAGAAATGTACAGTTAAAAAGTTTCTTTCTAGCGATTACCATATCTCGGAAGAGTGATCGGAAGGTATTGAAACGTTCCGCAATTTGCATCAGGTGCTAGAATGCACGACAACATGACAAACTAAAACAAAGGAGCTACATCATGCATTAATGAGCTGTCGACCACTGTATCCGGCTGAAAAATATACTGATTTGAGGCTAATATTTTACAGCCGTAAAATGATTCAATGAATTTGAAAACGCTATATCATATCAACTATTACCTAAACTAAACCATACTAATTTTTAAACAACATTTATCGAAGGGATCTTTAAGTATTGCAGTTTATGTAACAATTGAGCGAAATTTGGACAACAGAAGCAAATTCAGCATGCCCATATACATGAGTTCGGCTCACTTTTCTCAATATCAATTAATGTGATTTCTCTCGTCTCTTTCAGCAGCCAAATTTGATATCTTTACAACAATTTGAGATGAAAAATTAACTTAGATGTGCTACTTTCTTTTTAATTGTAGGAGATTTAAAAAGTTGTTTTGTTTACGCTTGATTTTTGCAGTTAAAAGCTCTCATCGATGATATTTCGAAAACGCTCTCTCAGAATTTGATTTAATTCGCTAGAGCTAAAGGCAATGATGTTAACTACAAGATCACAAGAGCATTTTTCAAGAATAAGCCTAGAACTCATTAAACTCGAGAATGTGTAAAAAGGGGAATTCTTTTAAGGCGTCGCCATAATAGCGCCGATCTCCATATAACATACGTCATCATAAACTTTGATCTTTGTCTGGTAAGGGTGTAATATGTAATTTACTATCAGACTGCTCATGAACACACAGTTTTCACTCAAAGACTATTGGTAGCTCTACTTGAAAATTGGGTCGAGCCACCTTAAAGGATCGTCAGTGAATCTGCTACTAAAATATCGTTATGATTTTATCTTCATATACATATTACATATATTTTATATTTATTTTATATTTATTTTATAGGGAGGATTTAGTTCCTCCCTGCTGACACCCTATTTGCATTATTAGTCAATTGTTATTTTATTAGTCAATTGTTATTTGCAAATAAAGTTGTTATATATAAAATTTGCTTTGAAGAGGTTGAAGACTTTAAATCGTTCGTCCCTTCATGTAGGATGACTCTGTCTGGTTCTCTCCTTAAGACTGGTTTTAGATAGTCTTCCATATCCTCGGTGTCAGCACCTGGGAATGGTTTTACGACAACTTTTGTTGAGTTAGATAGCTTCCATCCCTGTATATTTTTTATCATATATAGAATCATGATCCCCAATAAGGGTCGTAACGGGTTTCATCGATGTCTTCTGGCTTGTATTTGAGCGAGTACAAGAACTATCATCTACGGTGTTTTGTTTAGCCTCTTTCTGTGTAGTACGTGATTTAGAACAGTTCTTCGGTTCTTCGTTCAGACTTTTTTGTCGTTCATTCAAACTCTCTTATTATCGGTCATTCATTCACTGACCAGACTTTTTTATCATTCATATTTCGATCATTCATTGAGACTTTCTTTGATCTTTCGTGCAAACATTTTTTTCTATCGGATCTTCATCCAGACTTCATTTGATCGTTCATTCAAACTTTCTTTTTATCGGTCATTCATTCAGACTGTTGACTTCCTTTCATCATTCATTCAAACGTTTTTCTGTCTGTCCTTCATTAAGACCTTCTTTCATCACTTCATTCAAATTTTCGTTCAATTCCCCCACCAGTCATTCATATAGTACGGGCTGGACTACTTTTTCCATTTATTCAGTACAGGAGCCCAGATCATATAGCGTGACAGGTAATGCCGCAAAGAAATAGCAACCTCGCGGTTTTAAAAATGTTTGTCGGTTTTTATAAAAAAGTGGACAAACATTCTGTAGTCAAAACTACCGCCAAAATCTCAATTAACTTTGTCTCAACAACATTTCAAAAACAGCGAGAACCATATCTGCTATAAGAAAGACAAATGCCTATTGTAGCTTGTGAACAAAATATGGAGACATGAGAAGCTAAACGCCAATGTTATCCTCAAACAAACTTGGGGAGTAATTTTTGTGACCATGAGGTGAACGTTGCGAATTTGTATTACTTCGATTTCTACGATTTCAAATGGTTTTGAAATTTTGTTGAGATATTGGCGGTAGTTTTGACTGATATAATTTTGCGTCGTAACAGGCAGCGCAATTTTGTATCGCAACTTCTAAGGATTAAATTGGCGCGATAGATGGTGTATGTAGTCCTCTATGACTTTCTACTTGATTAACGAAATAGGAAGAAACTTCACCTTAGATTTTTGGATTTATGACCAATTTTTCTCATAAAGCCATTTTTAAAAATCGCCTGATATCTCGAGATATTTGATCAAATTCGCAGAAAAACCATTATCAGTGGAAAGTTCAAGGCTTGTAGACAAATGGCTGCAAATTTCTCAGAAATCGGACAAGGTTTTGAGATCGATGTAAAAACACGCGATTGAAATTCATGCCCCACAAACAAATCATCAATAGGTACGGGCCACCTTAAACGAATTGATGACATTTTAGTTAGCTGTTAAATTTTCATTTATCAGTGAACCACTGCCCAATGCTATTCCACTGTTATCCCAATTTGGATACCTTCTGTTCAGAAAAGTGAACACATCTATACTTGAACAACGAAACGATCAATCCAAATACATGAAGTCAGTTAAATGAGGCAAATTCCTATTAAACAAAAGGACGAAATGCTTATGTAGTGCTAACACTGTCTAGCACTAAATATATATTGAAACTGTAACTGTCAGCCAAATCAAACATCATTTATGTAGCCATTAGTGCTTGTTCAAATGCTGCGGTAGCTAATACTGTTAATCAAATGTTTAATTCATTCTAAATGGAAGATAATTTCAAATTGTGTATCTATCCCAAATTTCTCTATGGCAAAATTTGGCTATTACTTGTTTTCCCTTTACTCCCGTTACCTTAGGCCCAGTTCAGACGTCGAACTTTTGCCGTGTCGAATCTAATAGCTGCATTTTGTAGATGAGAAGTGCGGCTTCTGAACCAAATGAATTTGACAAATTTGATTCAAACTGAATTTTTCAATTTAATACTTAATCAAATCTGTCAAATACAATAGGTTCAGACGCCGCACTTCTCATCTACAAAATGCAACTATTAGATTCGACACGGCAAAAGTTCGACGTCTGAACTGGGCCTTACTCGCGCGTACTCGTTTTATTAACACCCCCGGCCCTTTGAGTATCTACTTCACAGTCCAGCAAAGCAATTATGTGAAACATGTACAAAACATTTTCTGCGCTTTTGGTCACTTTACTCGCCTTTGCACTAGCGTCATCAAATCGTAAGTAAATTTAATTTATTAGAGTTTTTTCGTATCCTTTGTATTTCACATGTGAAATACATAACGTGAAATTTTTAATGCAAATTAGAACACAGGGACCCCAGACGTACCGATCATAGAAATTCTCGTAGATGGAATACAAACTAATCATATGGTAACTAAATTGTTTTTTTCCGAAATTTAATTTATTAGAATCGCCATAGCTTTCGCACAATTGACATGAGTACAATGCAGACAAACTATACATTAGAAGAAGTACTGAAGAAATATTTCTTCTATTTATGTGAAAAAATAGAGGATTTGAACTCGGCCCTTCTAAGGATTTATAGCTTAATTCAAACAGTAGAAATCGTTAAGAATATCGGGTTTAATTAGTGTATGTACTGTATTGTTTGTGTCACGTGGGTTGGGCGTATTTAAGAGCGTAGCCATGCGCCGGACAGGAGAATTGGGGCTCGTGGTCCAAAGTAAGAGAGCGACGCAAAAGGTTATACTAAAACTCAAGGAGCACTCACTCTATTGCTCTTCGTTCACTTAAGAAGAGTTTCTACACTTGAAAGGAAAGACACCTCAAACTGGGATGACTAAGATTTTACTTGAGTTATCTGTAAAGTGACCTGTAAAGTTATCCGTAACTGGAATAAAGAATTTGTTACACCCGTGTAGCTATGCATGGATCGGAATACTCGGAATCGAATTTCAAATTGAGAATTTTGACAGTCATATTCAAGAAAATTCAGTTAAATGATGAAAGAAAGTCTGAATGAACGACGCGGTGCAAGGAAAGTTTGAATTAATTATCAAAGAAAGTTGATCAGACTTTGCTTTTGTCGGTCATTCATTATGATTTTCATTGAGCGTTTAATTATTCAGAATTTCTTTTTGTTGGTCGGGTAATAGAGCTGTCGTCGTTGTAAAGATTTTGGCCCTGTGGCCGGCGGCTCCGTCCAACGATCTATCCATCCATTCAGACTTTCCGGCTTTGATCGTTCAAAGGTATCCATAGCTATCATTAATTCATCCAGACCGGCTTTCTTTAAAACTTTCTTTCTATAGCTATCGGTGATTCATTCAGTCTTTCTTTGATCGGTTTGTTTTCGTTCTAACTTTTTTCTATCGTGCACTCTGACTCATTTTAGACTTTCCGAGCTTTGTCGGTCATTCATTCAGACTTTCTTTTATGCATGTGTCGGTCATGATTGAGACTTTCTTTGGTCATTTCTTCAAACCTCTCGGTATAAGTTGTTCATTCAGAATTTTTTTAAACTTTCAACTGAATTCTCTTTTGACTTGCACCGTTATGCCGACTTTCTTTTTTAGTTTATTCATTCATATAAGTCAAGTCATTCATATATATTTTCTATTCTACTCAGACCTACTCGGACAAGCTACTGGCTATAGCTGTTTACTGTGAAAAGGTTTTCCCGTAAAAGGACTACTGATCAAGTAAGCGACCACGACCACTTTTTGTCTAGAAATCTGACATGTTCTAGTCTTTTTACCACGATCCTATTCCGAACGTTAAATAGTATCTAAAGAGCATGCGGTTCAAAATTTTGCGCTTTTGTCAAAATATGTCCACTCCGCTATTGCTCTGTTCCGAGTTGGCCAACATATATTACCTTATAAGCGCCGACTATGCATTGCATCCTCACATTATTACATCCTACGAACGTGTCACCTAACTTAAACAAATTTCCTCGGAGAAACTGTAGCATGTACTGCAACTACTTCATCAGTTTTCTGTCATGCATAAATTATTGTTCCAGACACTGAACAGTAGTTTTACAGCTTGGGCTCCTACTCCCCTAAAATTAGTCTAAACAAAAACTGATTTAACTGAACTTTGTATACGGCTCTTTAAGATTACTCTTTATTCTAACTGGTTCTCAAGTAGTACTTACTTTAGCTGCGCTATAGTTGACGTCCTTTGAACTCACAAACTGGCTAGTCGCAACTTGCGCAAGGACAGTCACATGATTGATTGTATGAGGTACAATTCTCGGGTTCGGTTTTTCAAAGTACCAGGCCTGACAGTAATATAAAGTCTCAGGCTCGGATTTTATTCGATACTCCTAATAGTAAATCTTTAGCTATAAAGAGTTATCATCTGACAGGAAAAGTTTTGCACTGCTTTTACGCGATTTAATGGGTAAGTTTAATGGGTCCTTCAATTTTTCCTAGCGCGCAACGCCAAGAAATAATTGGTAAGTCCACCCTTAAGCTTTCTGTTGACCGTTGAACGAACACAAATTAACCGTTGCCCTAAAAGCCAGCCCATTGGGACCCTCCTATAAGCCTGATAAACTAATCTGGAATAGGAATCTTTGCAAGTCACTGGTCGTGGATCCCGAATGCTATGGGCCATTGGCAGTTTTATCTATTGCACAATGCTTACCACATCAGTATCAGTTAATAAGGTGGTCAGTCTTCCATTTATGATTCCCAATTCAAACCCCTTTTGTACGTCTATTCTATTCACAAAGAATCTTTGAATGAACTGTTTTTAAGCTATCGTTTCTCCAAATCTGTTATCAATGTTATCAGTTTCTATCTCCTCTTCAGATTGGGTAGACTATGGCAGAGGACCAACAAAAATCAAAGAATGATGGCCCGGAATACGACGTCATTTTCATTCACTTAAAATCCTTTGGTTTATACCAAAAGCTTCTTTTTGGTCTAATGAACCTTTTACTTTTCCCTGTCACAAGCCAGTTCGCAGCGCTAATTTTTGCTGTTGGAACACCTAGTTTTCACTGCACAACTACAAATGTCACGTGTCCAAATAAACGCTGTTGCCACGATTGTAAATCATATGAGTTTGATGGACCATTTACAAGCTCCGTATCAGAGGTAAGCAAGGGTTGATTGAATGAGGGGGTACAGTTTCCGTTGAGATAACATAGAGGAGTAATCAGTGGGCAATAAATGACAGCCGGGCCTGTTTATGTAGTTTCTACAGACGCGTTTCCGTCTGAAGACGAAGGAGCAAGGATGGCACTGTTGGTTAGTGCGCGGTCTTTGGTGCGAGAGGTCCTGAGCTCGATTCCGAGTGACTTCACATCCTTGTTTCGACTTCTTTCCTTTTCGTGTAGCTTTAAGTAGCTTTAAATACCCTTAAAACGGAGCACTACTGATGGAGAGAGGGGGTAAAATGAGCGCACCGTCGGCTTCCTGGAAGATTAGCTCAGCTAAAGGAACTACCGACGTTAAACAAGGTCCTTTACCTTTATTTTACCTTTATTAAGACGAGTTTCCGTCCAAGGTTTACTGGCCGGCTGTTTTCAGCTAATGGAGCCCTCCTGCTAATAGTAAAGAGGAAAAGTCAACTCTAAGGATAATGGGCTGAGGGGATAATAAATGGATTGTCACTCGGTTGAGCGTCGGACCGGAAATCCGATGTGGTCGTGGGTTCAAACCATGCTGACGGCTAGGATTTTTTCTGAGCAAAAATCCACGCTCGAAGAAGCATTCACATTTAACAAACTCTAAGGATGTTTCTTCTTTCTTCATTTCCCTGTGTGATTCAAATTTTTAATGGCTTTTGTTTTCTTGAAGTGGAACTTAATATGTGACCGAGCGTACGTGGCGGCTACTGTCCAGTCCTGCTACTTTGTAGGAATGCTAGTTGGTTCGTTGGTGACCGGGATGATATCGGATGCCTGGGGCCGAAAGAATTGTATATTCCTTTGCAATGCTATTATGGTGAGTTCGACAATATTTCATTTACCATTTTAATGTCAAAAAGAAAGTGGTTTTAACAGAAAACGCGTTCGTTCTTGTGGTAGCCTACGATCCTGCACTGCAAAATAAGGGCCCCGTCCAGAAGTACCACCGAGCGTTGGAAAACGCATCAAAAGATGACCGTTTACAGTTTGTTGCCATCCATATACACAAATATAGTCGGCTCTATGTTCGTACAAGCATATTTTTTATACGTTTGGTCCATCATTACGCTTCATAGAGCAAACCATTGACTTATCAGTGTGGCGTCAGCGTTTCCAAAAATATATGCGTTTACTGAGTCGTCAACAGCCACAAGAAAACGTGGAAACAGAGTTTGTAAAAATATCCACCTTTGAGAGCGTTTTCAAAAAATATGCGTTTTGCGAAAGGCCTCAGTAAAGGCATAAAAAATTGTGCGTTTACAAATGTGTGGATGGGGCACTGATCATGAGACGCTCCTTTATTTTACACCATATAAGCCATATAAGCCACTTCACGCTTTCGCCCGCCATTTTGAATTGGGGCAAACGCGATAAAATCAACAGAAATCTGAATCATTTTGACTTCCCAAAACTCGGCTCAGTTTTATCGGATTTTCAGAATTAAAACATCGATAATTAGAAAGCATTGATACCATATGTCGGTGTGAAGATAAGAGCGATTTTGGTATTTGAACTACCTTTTACAAGTTTAATCTTCTTTTCGCAAATGAACTTAATATTTACGCGCCGAATGTTTTATTTTGAATTTTTTTTTCTCGTTTTGTAGCCTTTCATTATTTTTCGTGTTAACAATCATAAATAACAAAGAAAATATCTTTTCAAAAAATGTAAGTTTTTAAAAATCCAATAATATTAGGCTGAGTTATGAGAAGTCAAAAAGGATTCAGCTTTCTATAGAATTTACTGCGCGTTTGCCCCAATTCAAAATGGCGGACGAAAGCGTGAAGTGGCTTATTCTCGTCGTTAAGCCTGGTTTTCACTTCGACGGAAGCAGAAGCGGAAGCAACATACCAGACTCAGTATCGCCTTTATCACCTAGGTGTGAGAAAAGACAAGCGCTGCTAATGAGCAGTACACCTCTGAGTCTGCGTATGTTGCTTCCGCTTCTGCTTCCGTCGAAGTGAAAACCAAGCTTAATGCAGCCTTTGTTTTGTTTTGTTTTGTTTGTTTGTTTGTTTGTTCTTTTGTTTGTTTGTTTTTTGGATCGAGCTTTGCTCTTTTAGCAACTGTCAACATGATAGAGGCGGGGGATCAGGGATTTATTATCATTGTCTCAATTTCCTTTGCAAGGTCATTGCCGGTGTTGCATCTGCATGTGTTGACTGCGTTTCATTCTTTGCATTCCTGCGTTTTCTCGTTGGATTTGGTTTGACGGGAGTCATGCTTTCAGTGTACATCTATGGCATGGAGTTAGTTGGACCAAAGTACAGAACGGCTGCTGGGAACCTAACGTATTTCTATTACAGTGGATTTGGATTGATATTTATTCTTATCTCGTACTTCGTGCCTGCCTGGAGGATTCTTTTGATAATCACAACTGCACCTGCTTTATTGGCGTTTCTTTTTTGGAAGTAAGTAGCAGCGCCCCATTACAGCTAAAGTCGTTGCATCGCGACTTCCAACGTCGGTTAGTTTTTTGTTGTCTTTTTTGATCCGTCCATCATTCTTGGGGGCGGAACTTACATGAACTCGTTCAGTGATTGGTTGATTTGAAATAAGCTCCGCCCCATACTGGTTGACGGATCAGAAAAATCCAAATTCAAACCAAATTTCGTAATTTGCTGGTCGCGATGCAAAGATTTCGGCCGTAAATTATTCAAATTACATTCGTCCAAGCATACAGTGTTGATCCATGTTCATTCATAGGCTTAATCATCGACAAATTTAAAGCTCCTATGACACAATTCTATTTATTTCGAAAATCAATTCTCAGAGAGTATAATGAAAATCATGTTATTTTTTCTAGTATTGACGCCATACTCTCTCGATATAAAAGCTTTAAAACTCAAAATGCAAATGAAATGACGTCATAGAAGGCATTTTGACTTACTTCATATGGTATTTGCAACAAGTGCTCTTCGATTGGTTAACCAACTTTTTTTTGCTAAACTGCAGCTTTTATCTATAGAATTGATTTACAAATGGAAAAATTCCAGCATTTTGGATTGATCGAGTCTCCTTTGACGTCATCAAATTAGCATTTAAAACGTTCATAATTCAGAAATAAGAAGTCCACAACTTGTAATATTAAACTGTTCTAGTTATCACTTAATAAAAAAGTCATTTTTAGAAGAAGAAAAAATTGCCGTCATAGGAGCTCTAACCATGTATATCAATTACTAGTCAAATTTTGGTCGATATCTATATACATACTATTTCGCTCAACGATTTCCTTTTACATATAAGTTGGTATATTGTTCATGTGGTTTAATTTCCAAAGAATTTACACACACTCTCACTGGAGCAAACTGAGAAAAAGTAAAAGCTGTTTATCCGATTTACATTTTGTACGCGTTCAAGTGGAATTTCAGATATCGAATAAACATGAATCATGCCACTCCTAAAACCTACGGGAATAATCCAGGGGCGTATCCAGGGGGGGGGGGGGTCCCAGGGTGCCCGTGACCCCCTTTTGAAAACAAAAAGATGATAGAAATAAAAGAATCTGACTGGAGAAAGATTGAGAAATTGGAAGTGTGACCCCCCTTTGGTGGAAAATGGATCGCCTTTGAAATATTCTGGATACGCCCCTGTAATCTTTTGTTTAGGTGGATACCAGAATCCCCTCGTTGGCTCATCGCTCATAACCGTATAGACGAGGCCCTAGACGCGGTCAAAAAATATGGAGGAAAAGACGATCAGCCTATCGATGTGGAACAAATGCGCACTCTTTTGGAAGAAGTGAGACTTAAACAAGAGAAGAAACAAAAACAAGACAAAAAGTACACTCCAGTGGATCTTCTTCGCACCTCAAAAGTGCGAAAATGGTGTTTGATTATATGTTATCAGTGGTAAGATACATCGTTGATGGAGATTCATTTTTTGTCCCTAATTCGGAATTTTCCAGAATGCATGGCTAAAAACACATTGGCAGATTGCCGGTGTTGAATTATTAATTAGAGTAGTTTTTTTTAGAAATTCTTCCAAATCATTGCTTCATTGATGTCCTTCAAACAAAAGGACGAAAATATTTATGCCTGATTTTTATCATGAGCGACGGTAGCAGATGGAGATGCAACATACGCAGACTAAAGTAATGCTAATCGTCTTCTCTCACGAAATGCAACACTGAGTTTGCGCCTATGTTCCTTCGCTTGTGAAAACAAGTCCTCAGACAGTACAGCATTTCCTTTTATTGAAAATGGGTTGACTGTTTTATAATACGTTATCAAGTACTAAAGTGAAAAACGCGTAACGGAAGGTTCGTCCCTAAAATAATGTACATTCATGTAATGGTCGTATAATAATTGATCTGTCATGAACATTATGCTGTAACATACAAATCATCTCTCTAACAGCTTTTTTCTAAAAAAATCATTTTCAACAGGTTCACTATAGGTTTTGTCAGTTTTGGTATTGTGTTGTTTTTTACCCAACTTTCTGGTGATGTTTATGTTAACTATGCCATCCTAAGAGGGGCCAAAATACTACGTGTACCAATTACATGGATTGTATTTATAAAGTAAGTCGCAACCTTAATGTTTATGATGCTAAATCGCTTGAAAATGTTTTGTCACTTGACGAGACTGTATTTAACAAATAGAACAGCTTTTTCCGTGCTCCGTTCAGTAATACAGCACGCAGGAAGTGACGAAAGCACGAAAGAAGTGTAAGGAGAGCACGAGTCCGGTAGGCGAGTGCTCTCCACACTTCTTGAGTGCTTTCGTCACTTCCTAAGTGCTGTATTACTGAACGGAGCACGGAAAAAGCTGTTTTATTTGTTTTATTATATATTTTGAAGTAAATATTCAAGGGAAAAAGTTCGATTTTCTCCGTACAAAAATTCAAAAGGTGCGCGCGCGGTCGAGCTCGCGCTGCTGACATCAGAGCTGTGCTCCGTTCTCTGATAAAGCCAAGGGAAGCCAAGGAGGATTGGCAGAGCTTCCCATAATGCTTTGCGCACGAACTATAATTATCACTTTTGCTGATCACGTGATCAGTCATTTGGCTATAGATTTCCTAGAGATAACTAGGAGCTCTAGGAGCTCGTAGGTCAAAAGGATTTATAGACGAAAACACAATAATTCTGCATTGCCGTCAGATTTTGGACCGACGCAAAGGGTTGTTATCGAAAGTTGTCTATGTTTTGAGGTAAATACTGTCACTGGTCACATATTAGTTTTCCTGAGAAAACAGCCGAATAAAGCCGGAGTTTTTGTGTGTTTTCTTCCAGTTATGCCGATCAAAACATTTTGGATCTAGTCGGCAAATGCTTGTCTCTTGTTCTCATTTAAATATTCAACTAGAGTCATGGAAAACTTTCTTCTGTTGCTTTTATGGTATGAGCTAGAGGTATTTTAGGAACGATCAAATTTTGCTTTTTTATGGTCAAAACTAAAATTCTCAAAACTTGGGCAGATACAAGCCAATCGCATTTGTCTTGCTTCTTACTCAAAGTGGCGTTTTTGAAAATAGTTTAATTTTGACAACTTTCATCGAAAGAATTCAGCAGAAATTAACCTGAACAAAGAGTTTTCTGTTTCTATAATGGAACAATGGCTCAAAAATAAACGAAAAAGCTAAATATACCTTGCAGTTCTTAAAGATTTGGAAATGTTTACGTGCTTTCGATGAGTGAACCAAGCAGCGTTCCACATGGTGAGTTGAAAGCCGTGTATTTGGTTTGAAAGAGATTTACAGAATGAGGATTTTGCTGGTAAACAAGAAGCTGTTGATTTGGATTATCTATTGGCTGTTTACCGATAGCTTGCGTTAAAACATCTCTACACTGGCGTAGCTGGTTTTTACGAAGAATGTCAGTTGTCTCGTGGCGAACGTCAAGTTTGGAAATCTTCATCTGTTTTTGTACGTAAGTAAGAAACAAAACTTTGTTTGATATAAACTGGCGTCGTTTGAAAATTAAGTTAATGCTCAATCGAGTCAATTTATTTAAATTTACACTTGTTATTTTGCTTTTGCCGCGACTATGAAGCTCAGTTTGTACTATAGTTTGTAAGCTTAATATACAAATTAAACAAGAACTGGAAAAATGGTGAAAGTCATTTTTTTCTAGTTATATTTTTAAGTTAGGTTTTGGTTTCCTTACTAATTAATAGTAAAAATTGGGGACATGAACTCATTTGTCAGAAAACCACTCCTTCTGGTTTAGATCTGATCTTTTTACGATCGTGAGGAGTTGTGCATGTTTTGTCAGTGACAACGTTTTGTGTATTCATTAGGACTGATCATATATTATCCTCAATATTTCTTTAAAACAATACACATTGATTTATAGTGGTATCAACTCCATAACTCGAAGATAGCTTCATTCCCTAGCCGAGGTTTTCTCTTTCTCATCAACCATACGTCATATTGGTTTTCTTGTTCATAGTTCGGCAACCGTAAAAAGGCAATGTTCACGTCTTTTTTTCATCACAAAAACATGGAGCCCTTTGGAGCCCTTTCCAAAACTTAACATTCAAATTTCTTCTTCTTTAAGTTGGTAAGGGTATTTTTCCTATACATTCGATTTTTAAGTGGATTTTGACTTATTTTGTTTGAGTAGTTTGTCACTGTTCCGGCATTTTCTCACATGGTGAAATAGCCTATAATTCAAAGCGACGAAAAAAAGTCAAAAAACAGATCACAAGGTTTTAAAGTTCTCTAAAATGAAAAACACGTGTTAGAAAACGTTGTCATACTTATTTCTTGTCCATTTTTCGCCAAAAAACCTTTAATAAACAACTTCAAAAAACTACATCAATGCACAGAATCATGCAGCCATTCCAATTTATTTACTTCCGGTATGACCAGTGATTTGTGCGCAAAGCATCATGGGAAGCTCTGCCAATCCTCCTTGGATAGACACTAGTGAAAAACGTCTGCGCATGCGTGCATATTACGATGTTTTCTTAAGAAATGTTTGAGTTTTAGCCTGAAATGAAATGCTCGTGTTCTCGGTGTATACATAAAATTTCTCTTGTATACTTTTGTGAGACAAAGATATTGTATTTATGAAGACATTATGTTAATACTGGCCCTAAGTTTCAAGAATTGATCTTAAGTTTTGACATTTTGTGAAAACCGTTGTTGAAGGCAAGCGTAAAAGCGAAATTTGCATAAGTTACAAAAGCACGAAGACGTGACTACGAGCATGCGCAGACGTTTTTCACTAGTGTCCCTTGGATAAAGCACAGCTTTTAGCCAATCAGAGCGCGCGTATTGACAAGGGTATATAATAATATTTTGGAAACACGGCTACAAAGGATATTTTTAAAAGTTTTGGGTTGTCTTAAAAGTCGCTCTGAACCGTTGTTTTTCTCATTTTTCACCAAGGCTTGCTCCCTTTTGTTTTACCTTGGTATGTATTTCAATAAGGCAAAATCTATACAACCTATCAGAGAGAGCTCCATGTACATCCCTGGAACAAGACGATATACCTCGCATCATAAATTTTAAAGCTAGATTCAATGTATTTTTCACGCACTTTTTGCCAGGTTTGGTCGTCGAATCTCACACGGTGTCATCATCTTCGCGGCTGGAGTTTCTCTGCTGCTGGTTTTGGCTTTACATAAAGGTGAACTTCATGATCATCCATCTTGAGTGTAGTTCAGTTCATGAGTAAACGCTAGATCAATTATATTTGAACTTACGTTGAATTCATCCCTTTTTACAGATGTTCCTCAAGCATCAACCCCCTTGTCTCTCGCAGGCTCCTTGTTAATTCACTGCAGTTGGACGAGTGTTTACCTAATCACCTCGGAGCTGTTTCCAACAATTCTGAGGTAATCTTGAATACTTGTGCTATGTCCACACTCCGACATCCGTATAATTTCGAATACGCAAAATACTCATCTCATTTTTGCATGATCTTCATTTTATTCGTTTTCTTCGGCAACTATGAAGTTCTGTTGTTTGTTAGATTTTCAATCCCAAACTACATAATATTAAATGAACAAGGATATTTCAACGGAACCTTATTCTGAATCTGTCTCTTACATACTTACTTACTTACTTACATACATGATTGAGACTCCCTTAACAGGGCTTTTCAGCTCAATTTACAAATCCTAACTAAATCATACAAATCAAACATAAATGATTTAAAAATCCCAACTGGCAAGGAGGCAAACCAGTTGGCTATATTACAAGCATGGCCGAGAAACTGAATTTGAACTAATCGAAATCGGAACAAATTCAGTCTCAGCTAGTGGCCAGAGTGGGAATCGAACCTGGGACCGCCAGATTGCGAGACCAACGCTCTGACCACTCGGCCATGCTGCCTCTCACTCAGACTCAGCAAATATACTTGCTTGTTTGGTTTCCTCTTTCATTGCAATGAGAGAACCTTTATACGACTGTTCGTTTTTATACCTTGTCAGGAATACTGCTCAAGGAACTGGTTCTGCAGGCGCTCGCATTGGAGGGATTTTAGCTCCTTATGTAGCTATGATGGTAAGTTTTATTTTGATCTATGGAACCGAAATACTCTAATTTACATTCAATTTATGCTTATTTATTATGCCGGTTGGCAGTAAGGAATTAATGAAGAGAATTATATCGGTAAGAAAGTTTCGCTGAATTAAAGTAGGATTTTAATATATAAATGAAAAATAAAGTATACAAAATTATTACACAAAAACCATTGCCTTAATGGAATCGCTTGACGATTTTTATTTTTCATCTATATATAGCCTAGTTCAATTTGAATTTTTTCACTTGATAATGATGTTCCGGAAACGTCGAAACGTCAAGCAATTCCATTAAGGTGTTAGTTGTTTTCAGACCGCACCGCACATTTTCATTTGGCGCAATGGACAACTTAATGCGCACCAATAGACTTGGTTTCTACACCAAATATGAGGATAAGGTTGAAGTTTTATATGGTGTTATAATTAAATCGAATATTTTATTTTTTATTTAATATATATATATATTGGTAATTTTAACAATACAAAATAAACTTTTCAAAAGAAAGCTAGTGGAAAATTATCGTGATACAAGAACTTTAGATTAAAGATAATAAACAGTTCTCAGAATCCATGTTTATATACAACTTGCTCGGTAAAATTGAAATCGTCCATATAATCAAGAACTACTTTTTTGGATTGTTAAGTGACGATGCGCGTTAGAACTGGGGGGGCCTAACGGCATAAAAAATCGTTAGTCCCTAATTGCGGTATTGTTTAAAGCACTTATCTAGCTAATTGGTTTAAAGCATAAAAATCTCCCATAACTTTTCGATTTTGGACATATATTTCGATTTCATTTATCAGCTACTTCCCATTTAACAAAAACTTTCGCTGGTCCGCTTTATTATGACAAAACTTCAACGTGGGGAGCATGGCAATCGAAGCGTAGTTTGGGTATTGTTTTGAAAGCTTATGATTGGATGAAATCTTTCAACAAAAAGGAAACTAGGCTTCAAAAGGGGGTTTTTGTACTTTTTATTTCGAAAACATGTTATCCATAGAATGATATATTTTCTTTCTTGAAACCAAGAAATTCTGCCGTGGGAAAAGCGATATGCCCCAGAGCAATAGAAAGCCCCCTAGTTCTTATCCGCATTGTCACTTAAAAGTGATTCAGCACTGAGTCCTAGAACTCTGTTAGTGAAAGGTCTAGAAAATTATCGCTAGAGTTTTGGATATTGGTTTAAACTGGCAACTTACGGTTGAAACGCTGCTAAACTCTGGTACAAGAAGTAGTTGTCGTCTGTCGATGAGCCGAAGGCTGCAGAAGTACTCGTTTGGTGTTTTCTTCGATTCCTGATAGAATTTCTTTACCCCATCTGAGAGAACTTGTGGCGACAGACTTTCTAAACTTTCTATGAGATTTGGATTTTGAGTTTTGGATACCCAGTCTAAAAAAACAGTAAATATTAAAATGAATTTGGAAAGCCGGCGAACTCTGTTTTCAAGCCGTTGAAATATGTTGATCTCAGTAAGCTTATTCCAAAAACTTCAATTAGAGTTTACCTTAAAAGCAGGCACGCCAAGCGGTCTTCATTTTGTTTTAAATATGCTTGTTAATCTTCTGTTTTTTAAAAAATCCTCAAATTTATCACCAGGAACATTTTTTCTTTCTCACTGTGCTTTATCGCCGTTCAATGTTAGTCTTTATTGCACGGGTGTTATTACGTCGTGACGTGTTGTCACGTCATAACCACGCGTCGCGTGGTACAAACTGACCAATCAGAAAATCAGAATTTGCACAGTGTATGAAAATTGAATAATAAATAATTATGATTTGTTTACTTTAAGTTTGTTTTTATTGATTATTTTAGTGGAATACCGGACCTGTAAATTAGCCCATGGCTAAGTGTATCACCCACTATAAATAAAGTATTGTATTGTGGTAAAATAGACCACTTTCACGTGACGTCAAAGCAGTTCAATTTAGAGGGCAAAACAAAAGAATTTCAATCTCCTGAGAATTGGAACCTATTGTTTTGTCCTCGAAATTGAGCTGCATTCCGAGGTGCTGCAAGTGGTCTATAGGTGTAATTTTGTTTGCCTAAATAGGCCCAATTACCAGGCTTGAGCCTTGCGTTCCCAGCTGCCATCTTCGGTGTGACCGCATTGGTTGCTGGGATACTTATGTACTGGATTCCTGAGACTTTGTACTCACCGATGCATCAAACAATGGAAGAAGTCGAAGCCGCTGGTCCAGACTTTGGGATACCTTGTTGCAGAAAAAGGGCCATCGCCAAGGACGAGCGAGAGTCAGAAAACATGATTGAGATTTAAAAAATATACTGTAAGGGACCGGTCATTATTTACAGGGAGGGGGGGGGGGGGTGGCTGGTGGAAATGAGAAATGTGATGCACAATTTTTAATGGCCCCACCCCCCTTTTCACATACATTCTCTTATACAATAATGCAGTGTGTGCATGAAAAATGATGCCCCCCCCCATATTTCCACCAGCCCCCCCCCTCCCTGTAAATAATGACTGGTCCCTAATAAAGGTCACTGAGCTTACACGCCAATACAATTCACAGGAGACCAAAGGGCATAATACAAACCAAAGCAAATGCTTTTTAAAATAATCTTCATTTCAACTTTTCAAGCCCTTTATACTGCCCTTTATAGAATTACAATGTTGGGCAATTACTACAGGAAGCCCAATTCGTTTGAATCGAGAACATAAATAATACTAAAATTGAAATGGGAGCTCTGCTATTAGGTAGTAGTTGTTTTGAGTTGTTTTACCATTTCATCTAAAGTCATGATTATAGTGTAACCTGGAAGATAATATTTTTGTTTCGAGTGTAAAGACAACTATTTATCTGTGTCATTCTGTTATACATAGTCACAAAAACAATGAAAACGTGTCAATACTGTCAAAACAGAAAAATCTAAATATAATGGTTCTGCAATGTCCAGTTTAATTGAAGGATGTTCAGTATTTATGTGAAGCAAATCAGTTGGAGGGATTTTTGCCGCATTCTATTTCTAAGAATTATGAACCACTACTACAAAGTCAATTATAAAATCTGACTGAATCTGAATAAATATCACTGTAATAAAGGTGGCTGAGCTTGAAATC